>QOVD01002308.1:23798-77409 GCA_003521225.1 Tuber microsphaerosporum
GGTGGAGGGACTTGAGTTTTTACTGGGGCCAATATTAATGTAACTTGGTGCGTTTCTTCAAGATAGTTATTCCTGTTGGCCGTACTCGAGTGCTTGCAATTTCGAAGGGGTTTTTTTAAAAAAAGAACCGTAGTGGAATACCCTCAAAATCTAACCAAAAGGGCCAAATTCTGGCGGTATGCAATAGCGGTCCTTTTTAAAAAGGATGCAACATTACGAGCAGAGTACTTATCAGAGTCAATTTGTGAGCGTCGTGAATTTTGGCCTATATAAACGACCGGAACATGGTTTGTGGAACATTGGAGTTTGGGTGGTTTGGTGTATTGTGTAATTCGCGGATTCTGATGTAGTAGAACAATTCGGCTGGTATTACCTGAAGACAGTGGTAAGCTACATACTGTAGCATGGAATACCATAGCCGTAGGTCTTCCTTTCAGGCTTCTGTTGAAGCGGACATATTCATGCATCCTTGCGATAGGCCAGCCTGTATTGCACAGTATAGTACAAACAAGAGAGACTTTCTAATTTGGCTGCATGGACGTCGATATAAGCGTCGGGTCTAGCCACAGTGGTACGGGACTGTTCCCGGCGAACGGATTATCTGCAGAAGGTGAGAGCACTGTGCGACGGACCGGGTGGTAGATTTTGAATGGTGGAGATATGATAGTATAATAAAACTCCCTTCCTGCTACCAGGCTGTCAGGGTGTCCACTTATCACCAAGGATGGTCGGTATCATAGGGTACGAGGGATACCATTGATACGAGTGATTGATGATTAGCCTTTTTTCCCTCTTTCTTTTCTTTTTCCCCCCTTCCCTCTCTTTCTTACATCTCCACAAACGAGCCGGATATATGATTGGCGTTTGTCTCTGTCAGAGTTTTGTGGAGTGGGTTAAAGCTTTTGCTTGCTTCTTTCCAGCCGACCAGGTGGTACGGCACCATAGTCCTGTGCCGTGACTGCACGGTACTGTGCACTCCAGGCATGCATTTCCAAAAACCAAAAAAATAGTATATAACCGACACAAGTTTCTACATTTCCACCTTTTTTTTTTTCTTTTTTTTTCGAACCTCCCTCCTCTTGGCCCTGTCAATAGCCTGTTGCGAAATTGTTCAGTCATGAAGCTCTGTAATTTACCGGTGGTGATACTGCACGAGATTCTCGATCATGTACTCCCCCACTTCCTGCTCGCTTCCTTATAACTAACCAAAGAACAGGTGTCAACACCAGTGGACCTCTCGAATCTTACCCTAACGAGTAAATGGCTTGAAAATCTCGCTGCCCCACGACTCTATAGACGTCTGGAATTCACGCTATCGTCTACAGCACAGACGAGGAAATTCTGCGAGTGTCTGCTGATGGAGGACAGAAGACAGGACTGGCAACACTGGACGCGGAGCATGCATGTCAGTGATGAGGTGCGCGAGGGGTCCAGCCGGCGGAGGAGTCCTACCGGTATTTGGAGCGGGCTTGCGGGAGTATTGGATGGGTTAGCTGGCTGCGGGTTGGATGAATTTGAGTGAGTTTTGCTTTTTTAGATGAGGAAAGAAAAGTACGGATTGACTTTGGCTAGCTAGATGGGATTCCCGCGATGTCCCGCCCCGAATCATCGTCAAGTCACTACTGAGTTTGCACTCACTGCGCAGTCTAAAGCTGGAGATGCCTCTGCGCTCTCGAGATCACACCTTCTTGGAGGAACTGGCCGTGGCCCACGCTGCGCATCTACGGTCTATGCATATCTGGGGAATACAAAACGACGGACAAATGAATCGGGTCGGGAAGACTGTGGGTTTCGCCAGAGAATTGAAGGATTTGAGTCTTTGCGTGGCAGCGGATTGCGATTGGGAGGACGATGAAGACGAGGACGAAGACGAAGAGTATTCCTCTTCCTCCGAGGCCGGTGGGGAGATGGAGGTGGGATCGGAGGAACGGAATAAATGGATGACCCTACCAACCGACGTTCACAATACACTATCTAGCATAGAACTAAACGGCTTATTCAACCTTCGCGATTCACTCCACTTCTTTAATCCCGCCACTCTCCGGCGTCTGGAGCTTCGTCAATGCACCGGTTACAATTCCCTCCTCCGCGCCCTCTCCTCCCATCCTGACATCCGAAACATGGAAGAAGTGGTTTTGGGCTCCTGGGAGAATTGCGACATCGCCCGGGTCTCGGAATTCATCTACTCTTGTCCAAAGCTCAAGATCCTCCTCCTATCCCTAAGCTCCTACGCGCTTACGAATGATCTAATGCGCAGCATAATCCCAGCGGTAGAGACTTCGAGAGCGACCCTAGAAGTCTTGCTCTTGGACTTCCGCCACCAAAGTAGGATCGGCAGCACAAGAGACAATAACAACAGCAGCAACAACAACGACACCTGCGTGGACAAAACCCTCTATCAGAACCCCCGCTGGCTATCCTCGATCAAGACCTTCCCCCGAATCCGTGAATTGGGCGTAAGCATCGACCTGGCAGACCTGACCTCCCTACCGGAAATATCCACAATCCTACCGCCCGACATACGAGTCCTAGACCTCCGCTTCCCCTGGCAAACGGTCGAACGCGACCGCGCGCTGCGCACCGCGCAGATCCAGTCCCTCGTCGACGCTTCACCCGACACTTTACGGCTGAAATTGGTGATCCTGGGCGATGGGGACGATTACGATGTGTGCACTTCCTACGAGGTGGTCCGCGACGCGGAGTTCGCGGGCACGGCGGTGGTCGCACCCGCGAATGGGCCCAGGGGGAGCATGGTTGCTGGATGCGACCATAAATTGTACAGACTTAGAGGGGATTGTTTTTTCATTTGATTCTGATTCTAATTGGTGGGGATGCCGTCTGTAGGATTTTTCTCTGCGGTGGGGAGAAGGCTTTTTTTTCTTTTTCTTTTTCTTTTTCTTTTTCTTTTTCTTTTTACATCCTTCGCCCCCCTTTTCGTCTATAGCGATCATGGATTATCACTCGGAATCACCGAGTTTTTTTTGGTTTTTTTTTTCATTCATTTTTCTTTTCCGTTTGTTTCCCCTTTCCTAATTCTTTATTTTCAGCTGGGGGTTTGCATGCTTGTGTGCGGTGGAGAGAAGGAGAAAGAGAAAGAGAGGGAAGGGAAGGGAGAGGAATAAACAATGCCATCCATCCACAAAAACTTGAACCTTGCGAATCTCAACCTATTATATCACAGTACCTACCGCAACAATCAGATGAACCCCCCCTCTCCCCTCCCCTCTTTTTCCCCTTTATAGTACACGGTCCCATGTCCCGGCAATTCATGACTTTGAGCTACAAGTTCCCGGCATGTAGAACCTGAACACAGGGATTAAAAGTTTGTATGGCGGATTGTCTGTGCGTGTCTGAGCCCACATAGTAAATTCAGACTCAAATGTTCAGGTTCTTCATGCCGGGAACCTGTACAGTATGATATTTCGCCCCCTCCTCAACGTGGCGTTTATCTCCCCCCTCCCCTGTGTCCTGGCACCGTACCGGCACCGGTACTTCTTGCCTGGGATGAGTTATTATGCGGGTATCCCCCCCTCCAGGCCGGAAAGATAGGGGGTGAGGGGTGAAAAGGTTGTTGACGTCCTGTCCTGCGGGTATCGTATCGTGACGAATCGTATCGAATCTAACCTCGATCGCGCATAAACCTGGGGGCAAAGATTTGCTTTTTGGACGGACGGGCCGCGTTCGCTCTGTCAACTATAATGTACAGGGATGCGACATTATCTTTGCTTGTACTCGTATCATACTCCTAATGCAGTCTGATTCGATGGGATTGGGGTATTGTTATTGTTATTATGATGATGGGTATTATATCATAGCATGGTAGTCAAGGTTATTATATAACCCGTGTTATGATATTTAGTCAATTACGTAGCGGGTGCCGTAAGTTATTTCAGCGATAGTCATTGCACAAGTACTTGTATAATAGCTATCATTAAACCAAGCTAGGCTGTGGTGTCCATTGAAGCTGATGTGGATGTATGTGCAAATCGGAATCTCTATTTCTATTCCTCCCCCCCAGTACTGTAGTGTGCTATACTCGAGCAATAGGTAAGTTGGACTCCTTGCTTGGTTGTTTGCTTGTTCCATTTCGGCATCTCTATGCGCCCATCGATCCATTCGTTTCCCCAGTGAATCCTATCATCACCACCTTCTTCTCTTCATCGCCGTTTCGCCTTCGTCACCGCTTTGACAAAGAAATGATGGAGGGGGTGGAAGTAAAAAGGAGCAGCAATGTAGGTTGGGGAAAAAAGAAAAGAAGGGGAAAAAAGAAAGAAAAGAAAAGAAGAAAAAAAAGCATTAGCCAATAACTCCAGCAGTGGGAAAGTTTAGCAAAGTTAAGTCAGTCAGTCAAGCAAAGCACAGAAAAGGAAAAAGAAACAGCAAAGACAGTAATCCCTCAGATTCATCGCGATTGGATGGATAAAAGCCGGAACTGGGATGGGAAAGCAACCAGAATCTGCATGCGAATGATAATTCCAAGGCTTCGGTTGCAGAAAACAGAAGGGCGGGACAAGAAAAGCAAAAATAAAATATAACAAATCTTCACCTGATGGTCTCTGCGCCATCCTTTTCGATCCCTTCGAGGCTTTCTAGGATATCACTCCCCCCTAGGACGCCCCTCCACCCTAGAACCCCACGCCTGGTTTCGCTCCAGACTTCGTGAAATCTGATTGTCTCGTCGCTTGCAGCAACGACGATGCATCCCTCGACTCTATTCGCCTGTCTGTTTCTCTCACGCGATCCTCTGGCCTCCCTGCGATGCCGGCCGCCACTTCCTATGACGATAGATCCACCAATTGTGTTAACATCCTCGAGAATGGTTTCTGTGTCTTCAGATGTGACAGCTGAAGAACTGGGTGCAAAATTGTCATTGGGGCCTCCTGGATAGGCGACGGCATATAGTGCTCTCATATCCTCCTGCCAGGGTACTTGGACCACCTGCTTACACTCGGGCCAGCTGAAAACTGCGATGCGAATGGGATGCTCAGGATTGGCGTATCCGAGCGTTGCAGCGATCTCGCGGTGGCTGTTGGACCAGAGGAGAGATGTAACTTGTGCAGAAACATTAATGGTAGCTAATGTTGCCCCGGAAAAGGTGTGGAAGAAATGGATGCAGCGATCATTGGAACCGCCACCTGTAGTTACTAATTTAGCAAGTCTAGTCCAAAATGGGGAGGTATAGTGGCTAGATTATACCTGTAGCAAGTAGGCTTTTTTGCCATGGGCAAAAGGCAATCGCTTTGACGGCTGCCCCATGGGCCCACCTATGCTTTTCTCCCCCTTCCAAAGTCGCAGATTCATGACTTCTCACACCTCCACTCCGGTTGCAGATTACATCAGCAGTGCTAAAGAGACAAGTCACGTTATCATTGCCACCGGTTGCGAACTGCTCTCCGTCCCCGCTCCACGCCAACCCGCAAATCTGCTGAGAGTGAACCACAATCCTCCGGAGAAGTACGATGGACGCATGAGATGCCGTCGCGGGAAGGCCCTCCCGGAACTTACCCCACTCGATCGAATAGTAGTAAACGCTGCCAAACTCATCGCCGGCCAGCAATTCTTCGGTCTCGACCATTGTCGAGGACGATTGGAAACGACGATCGCTGAAAGGAAAGCCGCTGCTAGATCGTAACCCGAAATCTGGGCGGTAGGAGACGACAGGTTTCCAGGCTAAACAAGCGATCCCAGTGTCGTGCGTTCGTTCAAGTCGTGGTGTGGGCTCCGCCGGGTTCCAGAGGCTGAGCGAACCATCGATCCGACCAATCGCTAGAATATTACGCTTCCCTTGGAGGCAAGAAAAAGCCAGAGCAGTAACGTGAGAATTCGACCAAGTCTCAAATGGCCGAGCCCCACCAGTCTCTGTCCAACTATACACATCCGTGTTAAGTCCAACAACCAAAGAATGTGTAACAGGGGAGTACGCAATGAGCGAGCAGTAATAATCATCCCGGAGACCCGGGGCATCCAGAACCTTGAACGGAGTGGTGGGGACGACTCTTCTAGGGCATCTGCGAGATGGAGAGGCTTGTGGTGTTGAATCGCCTAAAGTGGAATATATTAGAGGGAGAGAGAGAGATGCAAAAAGGGATCTTAGCAAAGGGAGACCTACGGCCTTCCGCTTCCAATACATCCTCCCAAAGCATATCACTAACAGTCTCACTTCCAGGGGCACCCATAACCCCTCCTTTCCTTCCATGACCATCCCTGGTTGGTTCGTTCTCACGGGCAAAGCTCAGCACTTTGGCACTTCTATCCACACCCAGTGCAGCAGAAAGCCTCCTCTCATGTCTCTCCATGTCAGCCTCCGGACTTGTTTTATCCCCGAAAACGTTTATGGTCACTTCCCTCCCTCTCGGCCTGAGCTCCTCCCTCCTGGGCGCTGCACCAACACCTATGCCAAACACGCCAACGGCACCAGCACTAATCCTCCGGTTCAAGTTACTAGGTCGGTAGTTGATTGGTGAGCCACCGGCGTTTCTATTATTAAAGCTGTTGCTCAGACCATTGGGGGAGATACTGCGGTCCGCGTTACTGCTACTAACGCTCCTTCTTAGAAGTCTCTCATTATTGGAAAGCAGGTGCGCCGGTGCACTCATTCGGAAGCTCTGTATATTGGCTCTGCTCGGGATGAAGCGGTCGGGGGAGATTTTGGATGATTTGGAGGATTGCGACCGTGACATGGATCGGCCGTAAGACAAACGGGACAGCCCAAACCGACGGAGGGCCAGGGATGTAGATGGCGAGAGGCGGGGGCGAGCCCGTGGTGGTGCTTCATTGTCTGAGACGAAGGGGTCATGCTCGACTTCTAGCCTACCGAGTTGTTGGCCCACTGAAAAGGGGGAGGGGGTGGTAGGGACGGATAGAGCCTCTAGAGGGCTGGTATCCGCTGGTGAACGAGTGGTGGTGACTGGGGTAAATGGTAGAGATGCCATCTCTAGATAATGAGGGGGAGGGGGAGGGGGGAGCGAAACCCGGAGCAAACTCAACTAAAAAAAGGGTAGTGGCGTGGTTAGGAGAAGATAGGGGAGTGAGGCGGCGAGATGCGAGAAGGGATAGACGGTGAGGACATCCATAGTGGGAGGGAGTGGAAGGTTTCGAGTGAAGGTGGAGGTGATGACGAATAAAGGGGAAACACCCTTAGCGGGGCGGTTCGAAGGGTATGTTCTATATGCCCTATCGCGGTATACCTCTTTCCGAGATGGCGTATACCTTCGAATACCAGAGTGCTTCCACTAGCGTCACCATAGCTCACTCGCACAACCATAAAAAGTTAATCATCCATAGTGTTAAGGTAGGCCTCCGTAGAATACATACCGGGTGCCGCGTATGTGTTTCTGCTCAATGATTTCCTGGTGTTCGTTTTCTATGTACAGTATCATAATATCGTAGTTCCTCGCTTCTTTCCCTTCTCCCCCCTTTTTTCTTTTCTCTCAAGATAATAACAACTTCCTAAGAAACAATTCGCAACACATAGACTAAACAAAAATTCACTAAGCACTGGTATTTGAAGTGTGATACTTGCGCGAGATATCTTAGTTCCTGAATTAACTTGACGCTTTATTTTTTTAAATCCCCCTCACCTGGTATAATCAAACACTTGTAGATAAATTATATCCAAAACTCCGGAACCACCATCAAACGTTTCATTTCAGGTTCTCCATTCTATTCTATCACACGAAGACCATCACGGAGATCACTGCACCACCGACAATCCCGTACCAAACCCCAACACGCAAACAAATTTCAACGAAAAAAAAAATCTCGGTAGCTCCTTCAAACGTAAAATAACCTCGTCCTCCCCTTCCAAACAATGTTCACACTAATTATCCTTCCCAACCCCCTCTCTCAACGAATCATCAACCCTCACTCGCAACACACTCCAACAACCAGACCACCCTCTAATCGGACGTAAGCCCATGGATAGTATAAATCACCCATGAGACCTCTCTTCTCGACCAAATGCATATTTTGAATAACCCCTTCCTGCGACTTGGAAACTTCGTGTAATGATACCCCATGCAGTGCCCTCCTCTCGACTATATGTATCCTCCTCTTGCAATCACCCTCTCAGCCTCCCTCCCCCGCCTCGGCCCTTAGCCCAACGCCCGTACCGCTACCGACTAAACTCTAACACCCATCAGCACTTACCTAGCAACCTCTCTTAAAAGCAAATAGAATAAGAGTAACCAACCGCCTATCCACCCAGCCACGTTGTACCCATAAGAAACGCCCAGCGTGAAATCTAGTAAATGCCACTGTTAGAAGTGAAGAAGCGAAGAAGCGAAGAAGCGATATCTACTACGAAGGGTTAGTTATGAGAATCAGCGTCTAGGAGGAGCAATATTGCGTGGTTGGCTTATGATAATGAGTATAGATGGCAGTAGCGGCCGGGAGAGAGTATGCGGATGTATCGATTAAGGTATGATATATTGAGCGCTGAGTGGTTTCTGATAGTGATTGTGTATTAGTGGTGGTGGTGGTGTCGAACGAGGTTTGGATTTTTGGTTTCTTTCTTATTTGCATTTTGGCGGGTGTATCGCAGTCTAGAATTCAAGAGTCAGTTATTATACTCCCCACGAACATTAGACCTATTCATCGTATGCTACTCACCCATCTCCCCCTCTTATAACACCCATCCTACTCTTCACAATCAGCAAACAAACCGCTATTAGCCCATCGTTGCCGTGGCTGCTGCTGCTGCTGCTGTTGCTGCTGTCGAGTTCCAACCTCCCCGACCGCGACTCAAGCCCTATTTATCTTTCTTCCCCCCTTCCTCAAACTGAGCGATTTAGACCAATCCCAACTATACCCCCCATCGCCCATGACAAGATAATACCTAAAATCCCCAATCTTAGGTTCACTATATTCACACGCTATCACACCTACCAACCCACAACCACAGCAAACCTAAATTTTCACCGCCCACTCTCCCCCAGATTACCGATATCGTATCATATTCTTCGCTGTTGTGATGTGGCGTGATGACATGTACCTTGAGTAAATTTGTGTTGATTGGTAACACAAATAGCATCACCAAACCTTAGGTTTAGTTTTTGGAAGGCTTTGCCAAGACCTCGTACAGTATGATACCCTTGCGGCACGCTCCACCACTTAAAGTTAATATCAGGATGATAATAGTATCGCATCACAAAAACCCCCTCTTCAGAAAAAGCGGGGGAATAACCATGAAAGAAAGAAGAAGAAAAAGACAGACTTTCAGGTCCTCCGCTGAGACAGATAACGCACCTCCGACGTCCCACCGCAACTTGAGGTTCAACCACCCTAATCCTCACGATCCAGTCAAGTTACAATAATACTAATTAGCGAGACAGCAAGAACATCCAATCCTCAGGTTCCACAATATCCCACCAACAACCTATTAATACAAAAAAAAAGTGAATCTATCATACGAATAAAAATAAAAACCACTCATCACGAGGCCCGGTTTCCCTCCCCCTCCACCTCGCTAATAAATAAAACCTTTTCACAGGATACAGTACTCGTACAGTGCAAGACGGTAGTTTCGCGATTTTATAGGTCCATTATGCAAGACATCCACTTCTCACTACGTACGGTATCTGGTTCACTTCGCTTTTCTTTCTTTCTTTGGTACGGGGGTATGATACTGTATATTTGAATACCCAGCCATGATTTACGGCAAAAAACACCTATCCGCTAACCGCGCCTGTAATCCCCAAGTCTCCAAACCACAATTTTGGGGTTACGATACCTCTACCAGTATGATATGAGTTAAGGAAAAAAGTCATAACTTTAGTTAGCTCTTCAAGAGCCTCCTAAGTTACCCCTCTAATACCCCAAACTACGATTTGAAAAATATCGCGCCATACCGTGCCATGCCAAGGCACAGTGAGCGCCCACCTTAGAGCGCGATTTAGGACCCTCCAGATCACGATTTGAGGCAGAACTATCATACCACTCCGGTAGTGAACAACCCCGACCAGCCATCTAAACAAGCCAATGACAGTAAGCGATTGAGAAGCGCCATTTACCGTAAAGTTAAGGTTCGGATCATCCCGCGCTGCGAGTGGGTGGGTGGGTGATATGTGCTAAAGTGCATACGGTATCACCAGATATAGCATGACTGGCTGAAAAACCTGGCTTCGGTGTGCTGTGTGTTTTATCCGGGGATACTGACTGGCTGGCTGGCTGGGTATACTATTGTATTGTACAGTACTACACAATCTAAAGGACTGAAAGTAGATATAATAATTATCTTTACTATCGTGCTATCATATGATACCAAACTCCTTAAACCGGGCCTCAGAAGAAAAGATGAAATAATAGTACATACCGGTAACCTAAGTTAACCCATGACACCCCCCCCCACACACCTCACCCTTCAAGAGGCCCCCGCTCCTCACTAGCGCATGATACCAGTATAATAGTATACATAATAATATTATGATATGATACTTAAGGTTTACCAAAAACCTCCAGCCCAGTTCATAAAAAATTAATTACATCTGCGCAAACGGCGAATTATTATTTCGCAACTTATACCGATTTGAACAACCTCGTATAGTTTTTTTCTTCTTCTTTCTCCCGAGGGTTTATGGCATGAGTTAGCACATAGTTCAGTATGATATAATATTTGACTCTTTCATTCCCGAGCCCTGGTATGATATGGGGACTTGTGCTAAAGTTTGGAGTTTCCACTAATATTTGAGGGTGAGTATAGACTAATAGGTACTTCGCTAGATGGGGTATGTGGATGTCTAGCATGCCTGGAGTACCGTATGGTACAGTGAAGCGTGCTAGACTAGACTAGACTAGACTAGACTAGACGTCAAAGATAGATACCAGTACCATACGTAAGTTAAGTGAATAAGTTAGGCTTTTTTTTTTCTTTGGAGGAAAGGAAGAAAAAGAGCCAACTGCTGACTTATATAATATATAGCTACATACATACATACATACACCCGACACCTTCAGTCCAACCAACCAAACCAACCCCACCAAACCAAACCAACAAGAACCAAAAGGAAGAAAGAAAAAGAAGAAAGAAAGAAAGAAAAAGTGCACAAAAGAAAAGGATATAAATTTTGCGTCCAGCAAGTCCAAAATAAAATAAAAATAAAAATAAAAATAAAAATAAAAAACAAGAAAGAAAGAAAGAAAGAAAGGACAAAAGGAATAGGAGTGTGAACACAAAGCCAGCGCGTTAGTAGTAGTAGCAGTGGTAGTAGTACAAGTAGTAGTAGTAGTAGCAGTGGGAATATAAATACGTTGAAAAGGATAAAAGTGAAAAATAGAAAAAAATAATACACTACACTACAAAGAGGATAAAGCGGCCAAGAGTGAATACAATAAAAAAAAAAGGAAGAAAAATAAAAAGGAAAAATCCGCCCCGGCAATTCGCCCCGTAGATATAAAGAAAAAAAAAAGACACGTATGAATCAAATGAAAGCCCTCCCGATACCAGCCCTTAACAATAGCGATAATCTCCAACATGAGACAAGACAGCAAAGTAAAAAGCAAAAAACACCTTTCCAAGTAAGCCCCCCCCTACTCTTCAGCGACACTCGAAACCTCACTTCTCATTGGATCGCCCCCCCACCCGGCATGCCCATGTCCTCTATCACTTCCTCTATCACTTCCCCCATCTTTAACCGAAGACCGACTCTGCTTCTTCCCAAGCTTCAACATTGAAAACCTCTTCCGGACGCTTCCGACCCCCCTCTCCATTGAGTTCACAATCCCACTGCCACTGCTCCCCGGCGGGCGGCCACTGCTAGTGCTCACCCGACTCTTGGTCACTTCTTCGGGGTAACTATCCATTGACGGAATGGGCGGTGGGGGAGGACGTGACTCAGAATCGTTGCGGCGACGACCAAGAGATTTACTTCTTGAGCGGCTGCGGGAGGTGCTTGCTGTTCTGCTGATGGTTGACACACTGCCGCTGTGGGAGCGTGAGGAGGAGGTTTTAGGTGGTGCGGGGAGAGGCTGGGATGATGATTCTTCTTTTCGATGTTGGTTATGGCGACCGTTTGTGGTTGCTGTTGTTGTAGTCGCAGTTGCGGTAATGCTGGTCAGGATTCCATCCTTCGCGTGGTTTGTGTTTGCGCCAAAAATCATGTTTGCTAGGCGGCCGCGGGTGCTACCGACGGTGCCTGCTGTGTCTTCGGATGCCGAGGGGATTATACCAGTCACTGCGCTGTCGTTAAGAGGGGTCGGTCGGGTGGTGTCAATCGATGGCTTCGGCAATGGGATGGGGGTTGTTGGGGAACAGAGTGGTGTTCTCCATTGGCCAGGGCTGGCAGGGATAGGCGAAATAGTACTTGGAGCGAGCGCAGCTATCTCAACAGTGTAATTCTTTTCAAAGACTATTTCATTATTAGCCCAACATCAATCGACAAAAAGAGAATACATACATCGCATCATATTCTCGTGCATAGACCTCAAGGAATTAGGCACCAGTTGACCATGAATGGCAAGACATTTCTTCAACACAAAGACGTAATCTAGTATCGCCATCCTCAAGGCATTCCTCAACTCAATTGCAACCCTCTCATCATCAACCAATTCTCTATACCCTACAAGCCCACCATTGACCGACGAATCCACCGCTCCAGTAAGACTTATAGTCAGCGGATTCAAATTATGCCCATCTCCCCCACTCTTATCAGCATATCGCTTTTCGAGCAGCGACAACTCCCTAGTCTTCGCAGTGACCGCTTCAATCGCATTCTCAACAGGACGAACCGTTACAGTAGAAATACTCAGAATCTCTGATCTCCGCAAAATAGTTGGGAATCGCTCAGCCGTATTGTAGATGGTCTTCTCACTCCACCAAGACGAAGGTCGCCCCATATCATTCCCAGGTAATGGCCTCGAGCAAGAAAACGATCTCGGCCGTTTCTGCAGCAAAAACTCCCTCGTATTTGGCGGAACCTTGGCCCTCTGGAATACCGGATGCATAAAGTCATGTTCAGGCCCGACAGCAGTAATGTGGATGAACTGCCCCTCAACACTATCAATCTCGCCAGAAGAGATAATCTTAGCTGCAGGGTGTTGCTGCTGGATCTTGTCTGAAAATTGCGCGAGTTTCTCCCAGTGATTGCCCTGAACGATAAACTGACGATCCCGCAGGCCAATTGGGAATCCCATACCCAGGTACGCTACCCGGAAGAACTGGGGACTGAGCATGTCGCCGTTGAGAACATCTTCATGAATCTTTGCCATAGCTCGATGACATTTGCTCAGCTTCGCGTAATCAAATACTACATTCTCATACTGGTGTGCCAGTTCTTTATACGTATCCAGTGCGTTCTCCCAGCTCTTGCCGTCCTCAAATAATTTTATCATCTCTAGGAATAACGCCTCCCTCCTCTCGAATGCCGTCTGGTCTGGGAATGGCGGGTCGATTAAAGCCGACACCTTCTCAGTCGTATCCCATGGATACAGGTCGGCGTGAAGTTGTAATGACAGGCCCGCCTCGACGTAATTCTGAGACTCCAGTTGAACGCCGACAAGTTGATGAACATAGCGAATAAACATATCTTCCTTTCGCATATCTTTCAGGAATTCCATTAATCGAAGGGTATCCATGATATGATAAGCCTCTCCCAGCGGCGTATTGTGAACAGCAACTAACAGATCCAGAAACTGATCAATGGTATGTAACAAGTCCCTAACTTTGACCGTAAGGGGATCATTAGGAATCTGTGACAGCGGCTCAAAGAGCTCGATCAAGTCAGCGATAAAAAGCTTCTGGGTAATGCTTTCTGTAAGTTTTTTAGACTTGAAAAGTCGATCCAGGCTCTACGATGATCCATTAGCACCGATACCGCTTAATAGTATCAAAAAAACACATACATCAATCATTTCCGCTTGAATAACACTCAAGTCCTGACTCAACGTCCATTCGCTCACCACCATCGTTTGCAGCACCTCCACCGCTACACTCCTCAGCCCCTCATGCACGCTCAAGCAGAGCTCAACGATAGGCGCCACCAACCCGGGCACATATTGCACTTGATACCCACCCATCTTCTCAATCCCAAACCTCCTTTTATCCTCACTACTAGTCTCCCAGCCAATAGCCTCCCATGTTCTTCTCAGCAAATCCGCTCCTTGCTCTCTGACATCTCCAGCAACTTTCCACACCGCTCGTCTCTTCTGCTCCGGGAAGGTTTCCAGCGCCAGAGCGTCCGACCCAACAAGCATTAGCAATGTCGTAAAGAAAGCTTGCCAAAGCTCGGTATTGAACTTCTCAGCGTCGTCAGGGTCCGGCAAGAATGAATCCACCAAAATTCCTGCCAATGTCTCCAACGTTCGCATAGTCGATTTATGTTGATAGATATGCACACTGAGCCACGAGTCCGGGAAAGCATCGCACGAGAGAATACTCATATGAACTTGTAGGTCGTCCATTAAAAACTTTGCCAAGTCCTCCTCGCTAAGATCAAGATGCAATCCAGTAGGAATGCTTGATACCGCAGCCAAGATAGCGGCAAGCTCTATCAGCGCCTCATCGAAGACTGGCCGCCCGGTGATATTTTTGGTGGGGAAAGGATAGGTGCGGGGGAATAGTAACGAAAAAGTCTCCCTCTCATGTCTGCCAGTAGCCTGAATCGCCCGATACGAATCAATAATTTTAGGAATATACTCTGATACCTCCTCCCCGAGCTCTTCAACCTGTGCCGCAAGAACACTGCAGCAAAGCCGAACCTGCTCCCTCCATTGTCCAGTCACATCATCAGTCTTCCCCCAATGTGGGGCCAACCATCGCACAGTGTTGAGCGTCAAAGCCTGCCGGTCCTCCGGCTGAGAAAACAGCGAACTGCGTGAATAATTGATGATCAAGACCAACTTGTAGAGAATCAGCTTCCCCTTAACATCCGAGCAAGCATCCATAAAGTCAATAGCAACCAATAATATCTGCTCCCGACTAATAAGCCCCGCCATCTCTGGCAACCAAGTATGAAAATGCTGCACAGCAAGCGTCTGACTGCCTACTAGCATAGCAGCACTATTCTGCATAAGGTTCTCCAGCAGCTTGAATACAACCTGAAGATCCTTCGTGAATGTCTGATTCCCGCCGTTACTGCCATTTAGCCCGATAGTCGCCTCCTTCACAATCTGTTGCTCCCTTGCCTTGGCGATAAACTGGAAAATATGTCGTCCAACCTTAAATGTAGACCGCAGTCTCCTCGAGCTCTCGGGATTAGTCGGATCCTGTAATAATCGAGTGAAAGACCGCAATAGACATGACGCAGCGAACGGATAATCGAAATGCTTCTCAGCATAAACATCCACAATAGGCTCCAAATGGAATCTCCGGTCATAGACGATCCCAAGAACCGTGACGAGCGCGATAAAAACCAGGTCCTCCATCTCCATATTTTTAGCATACTCCACCAAAATCCCAAATAGTGCATCGAAAACCTCTCGAAGCAGCTTAACGACCTCCATCTCGGAAACGAATACAACCTTCTTTAGCAATGTAATCAATTCAGACTCCTTCATATTCTTCCACTGCAATAGTGACAACAAAACATCGTTTTGAGAAAACTTGGTACTACACAGGTAGGTTTTAACCTTTATCATGGCAGCCGCGCCTCCCATCGGCAATGCCGCTGCCCATCCTTCAGCTCCAGGCGCCCAAGGCTGATTCAGATATCCATTACCATTCCCTGAAACCGTCGATATAGGCGAAGAAGTCCATTCGTCATACTTGTGCAATAACAGTGAGTAATCTCCATCCCTCAAGAAAGCCCCCTTATCCCATAGCGGTAGCCAGGTCAAGGCGGTAGGCGCATGCGGGACACTCGAGAGAACCATGAATAAGTGAGCACTGGGAACGTCCTCCTCATCCAAAGCAAGCCTGATGGTTTGGTTCCATGATTCGTCTCTAGCGACAACAAGGGATTTCCAAACGGTTACTCCCGGGACGTTCGAAGCTGAAAATATACAATCCTTAATCTTCTCCCCATTTGGTCTCCGGACTTCGAGTGATATCTGAAGGGAATTGAAATAAGATGACGCCGGAAGTGTACAGGAACCCAACTTCGGATGAAGTAATAGCGCGTGTCTTGGCAAGACCGGATTCCCAAGAGTAATGTATATATCAGACCTAGGCTTTGTCGGCGCCCCAGAAAACCCAATCTTCTGCGTACAGTTGATATTGTGCAACAAAGTAGGCGTAGCCTTGATCAGTGAGTCCGCATCAGGAGACGTAAATGGACGGAGGTAAAGATGAAGGCGATCCGCCTTTGGTGATTTCTCACTATGCAATCGCATATCAGCAGGCTGGTCATCACTAAAGGACTCCTCCTCCAGCATCTCGGGAACCGACAATTTCCCTGTTCGGGACTCAATGACATCTCTAATCAGTCTGTCCCAATCCTCGCCGTCCCCAGACTTCCCGCCGCCTTTTTCCCCAGCTGAACCCCCATGGCCCTTCTCCGTGCTACCGGCTGCCGACCCCATTCCCGCCGGAGCAAATATCCTCATAACCTGCTCGATGGCTTGGTCTTGCCTTACAAACCTCCCAACATCGAGAACCCCTACTCCTAGCGCTTTCTGAAAGGTGACTCGCCGGGGCATCTGTTGCGCATCGCGTGTTACGACAATCGGTGAGCTCGGTACTGGAGGGACAGGATGGGGGGGAAGATTCTCATCATTGGCATGCGATTCGGTCGGTGAGTCCTCGTTCCCTGAGGTTTTCGGCCGCGGACTAAACAATACACTCACCCTTCCTTTGAGCCTCGGCTCGCCTTTACCGGGTGGGGTAGCTCCATTCATAGCTGAATGCTTGACAGTTCCAAACGTGGTTTCCGAAGGTGCCGCATGGTGACCCTTGCCAGGCGAGGTAACTGGGCTGGAAACAACCGACATGGTGGAATAAACCCTGACAATTAAAAACATGTCCTCCGTAGCATCCCTTGAAGAAAGGTCGGTGAAAAGCGTCTGCGTCTTGCCCATTTTCTTTGAATCCAACGGTACTCCTTGCGCATTGAGAGATACGACAAACGACTCAGAAATGGGGATATTCTGTTTAGTAGCCAGGTAAAATACGAGTGCAACTGGTTCACTCGCTGCCCCGACAAAAGCCTTGTGCTCCATCAATAAGTGATGTAACGTTATTCCATCCTGAGAAGGCGTAGGTGGGTATTCCAACAACGACATCTGCGACTGCAGGGTAGTGATATCAACACTTGAGTCATCTCCCGTCAGTATTCTCCCAGAGTTAGGATCCCGAACGATGATCTCTCGGGAGAGTAGCTTATTCCCTCTAACAAGCGCCCAAACTGTCTTCTCCCTGGTAGCCACCAGTTCTGCCTTTGTCAGAACACTATGTAGCAACTGCCGTCGGGATAGGTCGAGCTGGTGCACCAGAGAAGAAATCTCGTCAAGAAGTGGATACTCGGAGTTTAGTAGCAATTCATGCAGATTCGCGGCATGCCACTCCCTGAGGCAGGAAGCAATCTCATCCACCAACGGCTCCGATTCGAACGAAGAAGTCTCATCACCAACCTTCAACATGGGCACCGGGGCAGCCGGTCGCGGGCGATTATAGCCATTCTCGCCGGGGTGTCTAGGCGGGGGAGTGATCATCATTGAGCGGCGATTCCTCTTTGACCGTGAGGACTTTGTCCGAGACACCCGATGATTACTATTACTGTTACCGTTGGACTTTGGCCGACGTCCATTTGAATCAGCGCTGTACCGAGAATGACCGTTTACACCGTCCGAGTCCCCGTGCTGGGAAGAATGATGATTCCCATTGATCACCACGCTCTCCTGCCGATTGGATACCTCATTGCTACCGTAATCGTAGTCTCCGCCCTCCACGGAATCCTCGGGTAGAAGCGGCACCTCCGTAGTCAAGTACTCCTTGATATCGACGCACGCGGCTGGAAAGATTCCCGAAAACACACGAGCTTCGAGAGTAGCACCCTTAGTACTTGTCAAACCAGCTAGCAGCGACGGAGGCGCAACAAGGTATCCACGAAACCATCGACCATCATTGCAAGATTCGATAATGTAAAGCTCGTCGCCAAGTTCTAGGGGAAGGTCATCTCGTGTTGTAGGGTTGAAGGGGTGTGTTGCTATCGCGAAAGCTATGCGAGCTAGGGGGATCCAAGGCATTGGAACGGACGAATGAACTAATGAACGAACGAACGAGCTGTAAGGGTTTATCGGTTTTTACGACAATGGATTCTCCGATGGGTAGAATTTCCCTAGCAGGTCAATTGGGGCTTGGGACTGACGCGCGATGGGGGATAGGAAGAAAAAAAAGAAGGATACCCGCAGTAGGTGTCACTACTAGGGTGAGTTGGAAGGTTGTAATAACTGCACAGACAGATTGTTATTATCGAGCAAAGGGGGGAAAGAAGGTTTCGAATCGAACGAAGCAAGACGAGGAGGTTGAGGGGAAAAAGGAAACAGCCCCTGGAAGGAAGACGATAGCGGTATGATAGCAGCACAGTGATACAATACCGGTACTGTGAAGATAAAAGGAACGGCTTCGCCCACAGCGGAGGAGCGGGAGAAAGGTTCTGTGCTGCAGATTGGAGAGAAGGAAGGAAGGGAAGAAAAAGAAAAGGAGGATCCAGGGCGAAAAAGCCCAAAAGTGGGAGTGGTGAAGTTGAAGAAGGGGGTTGTGGAGAGAGAGGAAGAAAGCTCCTCAGGTTACGGGCATCATACCTTTCAATTACACGACTCCTAAGAGGGCAAAACCACAATGCAATGGTTGAAAATTAATTGGATCGCGTGTGTGGAAAAGAAGGAAAAGAGAGATATCATACCGGTGTGGTAGAGTAACAGTAGGGTACGGCAGGCAAAGTATAGTACAATACCAGTAGCAAGCTGTCCCCCTCAGTCCTCGATCTGTGCTTCTTTCTCCTGTCCCTTACTTTTTTTCTTTTCTTTCCTCTTTCCCCCTTTGGTGAGGCTCAGACAGACTGGTAGAGAGAAAGGCTGACAGGTCAACTGTATCGAAGTCTCTAGTCGAAAAAGACAAAATTTAAAAGGAAGGGGAACTCTAGCTCTCCCACCCACAAAAAAGAACTCAGAATAAAGTGCCAAATGCCCCCCATAAAATCTCAGCCCCCGACTCTTAGACCAAGGCACTGTGCAGTACGCCCCTGTAGAATAGACAAAGCCGCTATACCTGAACTCGAGTATGGTACCGGTATAGTGTACCGGTATGATACCGATACTGTAGCCAACATCTCTCCTCCCGATCGGTAAGATTAATTTCGCCTGCACATATCATCCAGCCTGCTTGCACAAAAAAAACCCCCTGAATTGCCACAATGAGCAACCAAACGGCCAAAAGCAGAGAGAAGAGACCGCAACCAGAAGATAAGTTATCATGCTCGTAAAAACAACAGCATCATAATAGGATAATCAACCGCTTCCACCCCAGTCTAACCCTAATTCCTCGAACATCCCGACAATCATTACTGCAAGATCCTCGAGCACCGTCAATCTGTCCCGTCCTGTGCTGTCCTTCCATCCACCCTCGCCCCCTCCTTCTCCAAACCTCTGAACCAAAGCTTCCCCCCTCTCTCCCCTGCCAAACATGCCCAAAGCGCACACGCGGGATGGTGAATGGGGTTATTCCCCTTTCCGCACAGGTTTCGCGGGTGGGGGGCCGAGCCAATTGGCAATGCGCGCTCTGCCAAACTTTTGGGACCCATCCAACCGGGCGGGAGTTGAGAAAAAATAAAAAGATTCAGGAACGGAGTTGGTTATCCCTGGCTGGGCTTGGCGGATCTGAACGTTGCTGCGTGGTATGACAAGTGACGGCGATGGTGATGGTGTGGGAATTGTGGTTGGTCAGTGGGTAGGCAAATACCGGTATCATAAAATGAAAAGCGCTCAGTCTTGGGGATTGATTGATGGATACTCGAGTACCGTAGATGGATACAGTATCATACCGTAGATGGGGTCGGTCGTGAATAGCTGGATGGGGCGTTGTACTCGAGTAATACCGGTAGGAGAGTGCAGTGCCGGTACCGGTATTGCACTTGGAATTCCACTTTCATATAATAGTTGCGTCACATCTATGATATACTGGTATATCTGCTTCAATTATCACAAACTCTACGATACGCACGATACGGTGCTGCAAGTCAATGTACCGGTATGATCTCGATTCAGCCGCCATCAATCAGTCAATCAATCAATCAATCGATCGATCAATCAATCAACCCCAATCCCGCCCCTCCACACACCTCGCCCACCGTTGGTCTAGTGCCGGCAGCACGGCGAAACAAATCACGAGCAGGCCCGTATCATACAGTATCGCACGAAGCCGGCAATCTGCCGATACAATACCACACATGCCACTGCCTTCCCCGCCAACGGCCGGACCCTGGCTTAACCTACAAAGAGCGCTCTCGGTAACATCGCTTCACGAACAATCGCCCGATCCCCCCTAAAGTGACCATCCATTGCGTACGGTGTACGAGTACGTATGCACTCCCAAGACAGGGCATCTTGTGGTAATCGCCCCCATCCGCCATTCACCGACACCACCAGTTTTCAGTGCATCTAGAAAGTTACCCCAATTCTGGAACGCGAGACTGTTTTGCTCGTTTCATGTTCTCGCTTGCTTTTTTCTTCGTTAGAGTGTTTGCTTTTTGTGATTAGGTAAGAGTGTGATAAGATATGATGAGAACAGGGGTGAGTTCTCGGGTCATTGACTGTCACTCGCTTGGAAGTTGGAGGTTGGTGTTGAAAGTGTTACCTTAATATGATCAGTGGTACGGATATGTTGGGCCGGCCGCCAGGCCACTTGGGACTTAAGGAACTAGGAAATGACTAGAGTCATATTGATGTATATTTATACTACAAACTGCTATAAGTATGGCAATCTCAGGCGCGTCTATAGGCGAACAAGCAAGACAGAAACTATCTTTCTCTTTCTCTCATTAATCAGTCTCATCACTTTACACTTCAACTCCGGCCTTTTCTGTGTGACCTCCGACAGTTGGTGTTGGAAATAGTCGCACTCTTTGGCCATGGCGGTAGCCGTACTGTACGCACCGGTGGAGGGAACACGCGAGCCTTGAAAGTTTTTATTTATTTTCCTTCCTTCCTTGGCCTTCCTTCCTATACTTTTCTCCCAACCTCCCTTTCTCAACACAACGCAATTAGTCTTGAACTCCTTCACCGCTTGATGCAAATTCCTTGTGCTCACCTGAGCCGCTCCACTCCGCTGCGTAAAACCCCTCTTCGACGATCACCACTCCCGCTTCTATTATTTTCAAGAGTTGGAAATTATAGTCTATTGTTGTATGATTAGCGCGGGGGGTGGTCTCAAGGTCACTTGCAGTAACTAGTAACTGAATACATGGCGAATACAAGTTTTAGCAATGATAGGCGGTAGTAGAAGTCTTCGGAAATAGTGGTGTCTAGACGCAGGGTACGGTTGAAGAGGTCGGCGACTGTGAGAGTGCCCCCCCCCGGGTGTAAGAGTGAATCAGGTATAAAGGAGGACTGTCTAAACATGGGCCTCAATGATGATGATCAAGGGAGTGGCGACACCGCAGCCTGTCTTTGATGATAGCACAAGAAAAAACCTTTAACTTTTAGACAGGTTGATATAGAGCTATCGTCAGCAAAGACAAGTATAGGCGATATAGCCCCTTATGATTCTTTCCGATGGGCTGTGTCCATTCCTGTTTTTTATGAAGTTCACGAAGCCTGTACCGAGCCCTTCCCCTCTAAATACTGTCTTTCCCACAGCTAAACTCACTTTTTTTTTCCCCCACCACTGGTATTCAGACTGCGACCGTCGTTCTACGCACGGAGGGACTCTGCCGTTGGGTATCAGTGATATTAGTGTTTTTATAAATTCCCTTCTTTTACAGAAGTGTCTATCTGAATTTTTTTAGATATTTAACCATAGCTATCCTTGACCTCGGCGAAAAAGCCAAGGACAGCAGGATAAGTATTAGTTCCTGTGGTTACATGATGTGAAAATGCCTAGCTGGCGCAGTGGTTAATATGTCAAGAAACAATTAACTTCCTGTGCAATTAGCAGGAGCCCAGGAGTTCGATTCCGCTCAAAACTGAGTTATTATTGAACAATCCGTCACGTAGGGTAGGAGAACGAAGGTTTCCTGCCCTATAGGAACTGGGAGACTGAAGACCTTATCCCCCCCTCAGTGGGGAGGGTGTAGCGTAAATCAGACCTGCTGCGAGGTGGTAGAATCCGACTCTAGACTGAGGTTGGCGATCGGCGGGGTAGCAGAACAAAAGTGAAAGAACAAATTTTTTCTTCTTCTCTATTTTTAAAAGTTGCTTTGCTTCCTTTGATTTGGGGGAAGAGAGCTGCTGCAAATTCTGAATACTATATAAATTATCTAGGCTCCGATGTGCTATAAGGGAGAAGCATCGTAGGTGCTGTACCGTGCTTCTTATCTCAATACCTGGTCTCTCTGATGATCACGTACCGGAGGCCGGACAAGGGAGTCACAAAAATCAAAATTCAGCACTATTGTTTTAATGATTTAGGATGGGGTATTAAGGCCGCAATGGGGGATATTAGGGACTTTGCGATCAAATTCCTAGAAATCTGGTTGGTCCGTAACCGCATTTGCCTCACATCCAGAGTCTTTTCGCAAAGTCTCTATTACGATTTGTTAGATGTAAATTTATCATACTGAGTGTATTTATTTGTCTTGCCAGATCCGGCTTTGCAACGCATTCCTAGTTTCACATGACGCCGTTGACAAACCACTCTGGGGCTAATCCTGAATTTTCAGGATCCCTATGATACAAAGTCATTCAGAACAACAATGGTCAACAACATCAAGCCATTATCCCAAACCGGCACGAGGAAGAAAAAAAAAAACCCCCCCACCTTCTATCATAATATTATTATCATAGTATGATAGGATAAGCACGTATTTCTTCCCACAACATATGAAATATCTATCCATCTGAACGATACTGCCAAAACCCCACTAACCAATACCCCCCCCCCCCGAGTAACCAGTAAGACACACACCAACTGATAAATCACAAGGGACAAGAGTGAGAGAATTAAGAAATCCATCTCTAGGAGCACAGTATTGTACTTGGAGGTTAAGTTAAATACCGACTTATAGTAAATTATCATAACTTAACTAGACCTTGCTTGATACCCCCACTACAGTAGGAAAAACAAACGAATCCCGCCACTAGGCGATTACGATATACCGTACCCGACCCCGGATCATCTACCTAACGGCGCTGTCTGTCTATAAATCAGGAGAGTAGTATGTAAAGTGTGGAAAAGAAAAGAAAGAGTTTGGGAAGACACTTTGATGGAGGGTGGTAATGAGTATCATAGGAAATCACTCGACTGGACAAGTCCTCGTTGTGTATAATACCGTATCTGCTCGTGGGGTCGTGGATGGTTTGGGTGCGTGAAGGTATCAAATCTATCGTATATATAGCATGTTAGATCCTGGACGGGCTAGAGCTGGAAAGTGACGAGAAATGTATTCTGCGGGAAGTCTGGTCGGTGGCTGGTCGGGAGGTAGGGGGGTTTTTCTTCTTCTATCCATCGGGGCTTTGAGAGATGGATGGATGGATGGGGCAACTGGTGGGAAAAAAAGAGAATATTACTGTATTATTGGAGAGTAACTTGGTGCGGCCGTCGACGGATGTGGTCGATAACTTAATATGTTTTATTATATTATAATAAACCGTGTTCAACAGGAATGGTTGAGAACTGAGATGCGAACATCTCTGGTGTTTGTGGTGATGGTCCGATAGCGTGGTGAATCACGTTTATCATCCCGATAAGCAGCCCATCGATGTACCAAAGTGTTCTAGGTGGCGTTCCCATCGTATCGTACTTGCGGTTAAAATAAGTTATGGGACATGCAAGCTTGGAAGGTAACCCTATTAAGGGAAGATTACCATCTCCACTGTGAATATCTCGGGACCTAGTGTCGATCTTTTCAAACCCTTTATCCACCTTACTCTCCAACCTATTCAAAGAATCACCAAGAACTCTGGTAATTCCATGCAATTCTATGACATTCTAAAAGATGTTAGTAAAGTTGTCTAAGTACTATATCTTGTCTAGCGTATTGGGATAATGTTATACCTTTTCAACTGCTGTAATACGATTGATATACTCCGTATTCTTGTCAGAAAAGGTCTCCCATGTCACGTGGCGTCCATCATTCTCATGTAATTTGCTATTTGGAGACCAAGATGACTGTTCTCCAAGTGCTTTTCTCTGAGCGTACTGGTCAGTAGAGTTAATTCAGCATTATTGATCCAATAGTATCTTGCCTGAGTGGAATGGAATTTTCGGCGAGACTCTATATGAAGGCGGGCACTAGTAACAAAATACTTCTTTGCGAGCTTGAGATAAGAAATTTGGCTGATGATGTCTTGCTGATGTGGTGCAATGGAGATGGGAAGAGCGGTCAAGGGATGCTGGGTGTGGGTGCAGATGCTATATAAGCTAAACTCCCTGAACTCACAACGTAGTTAAGGCTTCAGGCACGTGATGCCACAAACATGGTCGGAGTTCTCCCATTACATAGTATGCAGCTAGGGTTACCTCTCAGGATGGGGTTCAAAGGTTGTTGTACTCCCATCAGCGGCTAGAACCGGACAAAGAGCTTTGGCTGCATAGGGAGTTTAGTGAGTTTCTCTGATAAGTAGGAGTCTATGAAGCGCTGTAAGTTGACAAACCTGTGCACTTGCCCAGCTGTGAGAGTTGCTCAGCAAGGTAACAAACCACACCTACCGAGGTGGTGCCAGCACCTTCGGCAAACCCATATTACCTTAATTACCTTAAGATGGGAAGGCTGAATTATCACTTATGCCGAAGGGTAGCTGGACGGGCGGCGGAGGGAGAATCACAAACTCCTATGACTTTAATCTAAACAGTAGCTACTCCTAGCTCGCACTAATGCCATTCACTACCACACTCTATTTGAGAGTGCCCACTATGCCGAATTACCACACGAAGTCTTCTCAGTCATTCTGTTTAGGCCGGACGTCCAGCACGCTGGAAACTCTGACAATTATCCTTAAGCCCACACGCCCCCCCGCCCCCATCCTGTTTATTTATGAAACAAAAGCATACCCCCTACGGTGGCACACAACTTCATTTATCCATTACTCTCAAAGTCATTTACCTTGGGTATCCTATATGAATGCCAGTGGGTACTGCACTATCGTGTGGGATTGGGGATATTGTTACTAGCCCTACCATGCTTGTAGCATAGTTGCAAAAATAGCCACACTTAGTGTAAAAAGGGCAAGCGACGATAGCATTTATCATGGAGCTGTGCATCTTGAGTCCTGTAATATCACCTTTCTCTAATATAACATTTGTGTAGAGCGGGAAAGGGACGGTGATATCGGGAGGCGCCTCGCATCCCTCACGGCCTAGGACTACAGTGTCGGGGCTGTGACGGGAGTGGTTGGGATTGTTTCACCGCTGGTCACTCGGCGTTCTTTCATCATCCTAAATGCTTCTCTCATGTGTTTATTCTTCTCCTAAGCTAGTCAAATAGATTGAAATGAATGGGAATTGAATTCCGCTACTGCTTATTAGCACTGAATTTTATGCCAAAGCCCCTCATCGCATGAGAAGAGGCGTTGTATGTAGACAGTGATCCCAACTGTCCCGGGCGCTCGGGACAAGTGTCTCAACCTGTAGGGCAAGGGCGTCCGTCTTTTGGAAAAGGCTGCAGTCCTCCACTTCTGGCACGGTGTTTGCATGGCGCGCCCATTACCTACAGGGCCCACTCATCCCCTGTAGGGGCCCCAGCAAATCGCGCAAAGAAGGAGACCTCCAGCGCCCGCCCGTCCGTTCCGGGCATTTGTCTAGACGGACGCTAAGATACCTCTACCCGGGCGTTCTTGTAGGACCGACTGGAGGCTTCGGAACCATATCAGACCCTTCGAGGTCACCAGATACAGGAGAAATTGAGTGAGGGGACGGACCAGACATGGGTGTCAAGAGAAACTGCATTAAAGATGATTTCAGGGGTTGTTGAGATGGCTGTCGCGGTCGCGCTCAATTGTAGGAGGGAACTTATCCTTCTTCAATATGGGAAGCAGTATTCTCTATGAGTTACAAGTACAGTGTTGTGAGTGAGTTGCATGTGCAATGTGACAACGAACTAAGGCTACTAGCAAAACGACCACAACGTTAGCTTGCAAAAGCCGACTCCTGAGTCAACAATGATCCCAAAATCAAGAATCGTCGCCTGTACAGTAGTAGGGAAAGGGACAAGAGAAGGAGTAACCAGTTTTTTTTTTCTTCACATTTGCTGTGTCAAGATATTCACAGTAGAGATCATACTCTTTACCTCATAAAGTTATGGTTGCCTTGCTCGGTTGAATGTGCCATAACTTATTTTAAGCGCAAGTACTTGCCCACTTGCACTAACTTCTAAGTACCGACGAAACGCCTTGGCGATGATAGATGGCTTGCACTATACTCAGTAGTCTGGCCATTGACATCTCATAGATCTTGGGACATCCGGTCACGGAGCTTACCATTCATTGGACAACACACAAAGCATACAGCTGTTGGGGCTACTCTGGCAAGGAATACTATATTGTACACCATTGCAAAAGCCTACCCTATCATTTCGATAATTTATATACAGCGCAACCCCTACCCACGCATGCCAATCCATATAGTCGATCAATTAGTCAGTCAAAACCCATATGGAATCATACCACTATACATGAATGAATAAAGAAAAAAGTAAATAAAACCCGCTACTAATACAGCAGAGAAGAGTGGAAATATTAAGAAATCGTAAAGCACCGTGTCGACCAAGAAGGGTGAATGGATGGATGGATGGATGGACCAGGGATGGAGGGTACCTGGGGGTGGGCTATCAAGGGGTGGAAGGGTGGTGCGAGGGATAGTACGGGTAATACCAACTATGATGGGTGAGTGTGCATGCCTGCATGGGGAGGCTAACGTCTCTTCTTCTTCCTCCCAACTTTCTTCTTGCCTTCCTGTCCGCCGCCGCCTCCGTCTTCCGTCTCCTTTTCCGTGCCCTCGCCAGCTATACTCTCTTCTTCTGCTCCGGCGATGGTACTACCCTCGCCTTCCTCGCCTTCCTCTACTACTGTTCCCGCTGTCCTTTCCCTCTCCCGCTCCCTCTCACTTCCCGCGCCGCCAGCGCTGCCGCTGCCAGCACCGCCAAATTTCCTCGCAGGCCCAAAGCTGGCACTAAGGGCCTTCTTCATTCCCGCTTCCTCCGCTGTGCGAAAGTTATCTACCATCCCCTCCACGTCCCGAGCCATCATGACAGTCTCTTTCGCGATTTCGCTAGTGGACTTATTGTACATAGTTGCGTTGGCGAACATTCTGAAGAGCTCCTTTTCTAGCTGGACTGAGTTTACTATACCCTTTGGAGGGGTGTTTAACGTTGTTGCAGGGAGAGTTGTGAAGGCTGAGGTGTTTGCCGGTGGGGTCGAGGCGGCGATGGATTCAGTTGTTGGGGTGGTGATTGCTGGAGTGCCGGTTGAAGCGTTAGTTACGGCTGCCGCGCCGGCCTTGATTGCGGCCTTGATGGCTGAGGGCTTGTTAGCTTTTGAGTCCTTGGTGTGTAGAGGGGAGGGGATTACATTTGAGATCTTCGGGCTTGTAGACTAGGTTGCGATACCCGGGTGCCATTCGCTCATTCACGGGGTTCATAAATAAGTTTGCAAATTTGTGGCTACTGATGTCGCCTAGAAGTGGGGCGCTGAGTTGAAGAAACTTTTTGGTGGCTACGACCATCTGCTGTTGCTCGATAGCGACACCCGTTGGAAGAGGTGATCCAATGCCGGCATTAGTGCTAGAACTTTGAGGTTCGAGCTTCGGGGGCCTGTGGAATGGCTTCCTCGGGGAGATTGTGGTAGTTTTCTCCTTGCTCTCTTCCTCGACGTCTGATTGAGATGGATCGCGCTTACGTTTCGGAGTTTTGCTTCTTGGTGTTTGGATAACGGTACCTTCGCGTTCAGTTGTCTCCGCGTCTGCCTTGCGACCGCTTGCAGATGCCTTTCTGGTCGCCCTTCCATTTCCGGCTTTCTTCCCTTCAACATCTTTGCTCTTGTGTGCAGGCGCAGGTGATGCCATTGTCGCATCGTCATTATCGGCCTCAGAAAGTTCTTCGTCCTTAACTTCACTCCCTTCTGAGATTGGTGAAACGACTGGTCTGACTGCCTTCGGTTTGTTCACCGGAGGAGGCTCAGCACTAGGACTTCTTGAAGCCCTTCCCTCCGCCTCTGAACTGGCGCTCCTAGTAACCCTGGAAGGAGGAGGTTCGACGCTGGGAGCTCTGGTCGCACTCATACGACCTAGAGGTCTTCCAATAGTTTTCTTATCGGTTTTTGAATATTTCTGCTTCTTGGGAGGTGGTTTGCCACCCGGCGACTTCTCTGCAGATCCCTCATTCTTATTTTCTGGGCTGATCTCTCCGGATTTGTTTTCGCCAAATAACCGCTTTTTACCACGTATTCTCTCAATGACGACTGGTTTCGGTGATTCAACTGTTGGTGAACCTCCGGGCGTGCTTATTGGTGAGATCTCATCGGGTCTTGGCGGGATGGGCGAACCGGGAATCGCGAGTTCTTCCTCTTCATTAGCTATTGGTTGGGTAGGGATTGATGGCGCGTGAACTGGAGCCCCGGTATTGATCGGCGGGGGCGGAGCTTTCCTAGGTGAGACATAAGATGTCTGTGGGATAGGCGAAGGTCGGGGTGCAATCTTCTGAGAAACGGGCGATACCCGAAGGGCTGGTGATGCCTGGGCTGGTTGGCGTGGCTGCTGGACGGGCGCGGCAGGAGTGGGAGTATACTGCTTGAAGGTGGTCACTGGAGCGGCAGCAATTGGCCTTGGCTGAGTCTGTGGGTATTGCTGCTGGACGGGAACCGGGGTACCAGGGGTCGGAGGAGGGTATAGAATTCCACAACCTCCGTCCGAAGGGAGTGCTGGTCCAGTGCTTACTCTATCATAAAGAGGAATACAGGTGACGGGCTGAATGCGACCAGGAAGACCCAGAGGAGAATACTGCTGAATTGGAGGACGTGGTGGTGGGGGATGTTTTTGCTTCCGTCGTGAATCTGCCACGTCTGCCAACTGATGTAAACCACCCATGCTCGGTGGTGACCCTTGCACTTGTTGCCCAGCTATTTGAATTGGTTGTGTGGGAACTGGTATAACTGGCCGAACGGACTGCCCGGGGGTTCTAGGTGTGATCGGTGGGTAGGGTAGCCTAGTGGGGGGTGGAACTGGAACCGGTGCCTCAATCTTTGCCTGAGGCCTGGCTGGGGGAGGAGCACCAGGCAGCGATGTATTCGGATGCGGAGGAGGGGGTACGGCCTCCATCTTAGGTGGAATTGGCATCGGCCCAGGTAAGATTTTGGGGGTAGATGTCCGCCCGGAGGAAGGCGACATGCTGTTGTGCGCATGTGGTTTTTGAGGCAAAAATGATGGCTGATGGCCAAGGACCTCGCCCGTCCCAATCCCTAGAGCTGGTTGCATGTGCTCGTAGCGCATCTGCTGTGTTGGGCAAGGGAGCTGTGCTTGGTTGAATTGCAGATTTGGGAGTTGTGGTTGTGGGGTTACAACATTCGGCAGGACCGGAGGGGTTGATTTTTCGGGCTTCACGGGGGTTATGATTGGATTTGGTATGGGCGGCAGGGTGGGCGGAGTAACGGGAGGTAAAGGTGACTTGGTGGGTAGAGGTGCCATCTCTCCGGACCCTGTGGCTGCTGAGGACCCTTCGATCATACTGTCAACTGGAATGTTCCGTCTATCGGATGATGGGGAAGAGACTTTGTTGCGAGAGTCAAACGACGTCCTCGACTTACTCCTGTCCCTTGCCCTGGCTTGCTCCTCTAGGTCCTCTAGGCGTTCATCCCATTCCCCCTTATTGATTTTGTCGATTTCGTCATTCAGGTCTTGGTATCTCTCCTCCAATGTTTGAATCTGGCGAAGGGAAACTTTCCGGTACCGTTCGTAGAGTCGCGAAGTGACCAGTCTCAATTTGTCTGGATTGGAAAGCGCTGTCGTATTAGTTTGAGATTCAGATTTTCGTGAGATTGTCTAGAGGGTCCGGTTTACCATCCCCATTGGAATTCCTATCACTGAGCGCAAATTCTGATTCCGCCTCTGCCAGCCGAACACGATAAAATTCGCGAAGTGCATCCGGCGATAGCCTTCCAGGGTGGAATGTAGCATCGGCTCTAATGACTGGGTTCTTTAGTATAAGTTGGGAGATAGGAACAAAAGATGAGGGACGAGCGCCATGTATTAAAAGATTGTGAAATAGGAGGAGAGCCTCCAAAGGAGTGTAGTCGGTATTTTGAGCAGGAGAGTTCATGCGGGCGAGATTTCCGGGGGATGTGCCGGTCGGAAGCGACCAGCAAAGGGGAGGGGAGGAATCCGAGTTTGTAGTCGACAACTGATGAACTTGGTGTGAAGGTCGGGCGAAAGAATGTGATAATGTCGGACCTTGGACCGGAAATTGACGCGTTTGTGGTGGTTGTTCTTGGAGGTATTGATGCGGCACGGGTTGAGGGATGGGGGAGGGCTTCGGTCGGAGTGGGTTGGATCGTGAAGGAAGGTTTCGCTGACTAAACGATTAGACAACATTTGTGTGGCTAGGGGGGGGTGTGGCGGATTTCGGTGCTTGCCGCTTCACAAAGCATCAAGACTCCCCAGCGCCAAGGATTTGTGCTTTGGTGGGCCTTGGCATTACGAGTAAAGTGCGAGGGCGCTCATGAAATTAGAGAGCTTCGTATGACACTGGCAGGTTGCTTGGCGGTTCACCCTACGAAGTCTGGAATTCACCCCTTTGGATTAAGTGGAGAAACTGTCTTCCAGCCCTCCTCTGAGATTGGTATAATATATAGTCATAAAGGGTCTCGGTGTGAGTGACATTTCTACGCAATCGCAGTAACCGCCGTGCGATAGTAATATCTATTGGCAATATTGATGATTAAAGTTGCATTATAGAGCTTGCAATATTGGTATCATTGAATTGGCCCGAGAGCCTTTTATTTTAAAATGTATGGCTAGATCGTGTGCTCCATGCTATGCTCTCTATCAGCGCTATTGCTTTCTATTGTTGGCTATAGCTCTTTGTTTTACTCATTTTTATTTTTATTTTTACTTTTCTATTTCCTGTACCTTTCATTCCCACTTTTTTCTCCAGCTCTGAAAAATATCTATAACCTGATTCTACAACCACGTCCGCCAAGAATACCTGATGAAGCGCTTGCATGGAATTTAAACGCATCCTCTGCGCTGTTTTGTCTCATGCATTTTCGGTGCCTCGCTTTCCTTAGGCATGAACATTTTGATGCTATTGATAGTTATATAGTACAGTATTTTGTACCCAGCACCAACCGACCTATTGGTGATCCTTTCTAGCTCGGACAAAGGCTATTTGGTATTGGTGATTATGGTAGTGCTGGGTGGGAGTCGCTTGGGGAGTGATCGTACGCAACTCAACAGTGCATCGGCCCTGCTAGTAGGGGAGACACCATTATGGTAGAGCCAAGGAGTTTTAAGGAACGCAGTGGATAGGGAAGCCTCGAGTTGGAGATTTTGTGTGGTTGAATAATGGCATTCTGTTCTCTCAAGGTGGGAAGAGGGGATCGAGAACATGGGACATGTCCAACCCGGGATCTTTGAACGGCCGGTGTCTTATTATGTATCATACTGTACAATGAAATGCCAAGTTCAACTATCTAAAAAATCTAATCCAATCACAAGAAAAACTGAGGTGGACCCTTTGTCCTGACCTAAATTCCCAGCTTTTGCTTGACCGAGCACACTACAATAAAAGACTTCAAATCCACCACAGCCCATTGGCTTCGAACCCCCCAATCAGAGACAAAACACCCTAAGGAGGGATATTGTTATCTAGAGAGTAATGCTTGTAATCGAGTACCACCGTACCCTATTCCTTGCCTATCCTTCTGCATAAACGAGAGAGAAGAACGACAAAGACCTCACCCTCCCGCGGGTTATAATAATATAAGTAATTGAACCCCCGGCCCTTTTCACCATTGTCGCTCCGTTATCAACTCCCAGGGAGAAAAGCGAGATTGGGAGAAACCAGGACTAAAGGGATTATTGGAGACTTTTCTCCCGCCCCTAACGAGTGATTGTCTATGACCCAAGAGTGGCCCAAGAAGCTGACTCCACGAACTGTCGGAGGTTGAGCATGGAGTAAAGTACGAGCTAGGGCAGGGGCCTCACAAGCCAGGTCATCTTGAGGTTTACCGAATAGATGGTTTATACCGTATCATACATACCGCATTATTTGGGGAGACTGGAACTGAGGCTGGGTGAGATGGTGGCATTGCGGATGCCATGAGCACGTAGTGTAGAGCTAATAGCCGATGATGCATAACTGGACATCATGCGAGAAAAAAAAAAGAGGGAGAATGACAACAGATGGAACTGCTGAGAATGTACAGTACTGACTTATACCACTTCAGTAGGAAGGAACTGGCGGGCCTTGCTGCAGCAAATGGGGAAGGCAAATCTTGGCTGAGAAGCACGAGCAAAATCTATCTAACCATTATGATTGGCAGCCATCAGATACCGTAAAAAAACCCTTTAAATCCACCATCGGGGATCGGGCTCCCAGCCTTCGCAATCCAAAACAAAACACTCAGAGAAAGAGTAGTAGTGTTATCCGGAAAGAGTATAGCTTGGGGAGGCTGAGCTTGCTAGATCTAATTAACAGGTATTTGTTATTTCACTAACCTACTTGGCTAAGGCTATTGTGGTTTAGACAGCAATTTCTGTTTGATATCACCGATGTTGGATTTAAAGGGTTTTTACGGCAATGCGGTACCGGTATTATATTATACTTGTACCACCTCAATAGAACCCTAACGGGTGGTGCTCCACCCGAAGCTCTCGCTTAATTCATGGTTTGGTCATGCTCCCTCAACAATAACTTCTATGTTCCTCGATAGTTCAGGTATTTTGGTGAGGAATGCGGGTTGCCAAGCCCAATTGGCTGAAGCATTTTCCCTTTTTGTTCGCCTCAGTCGGGCAATATCACCTGAATTTCCCGATTTGATTTAGTCACCAAACAAAACTGCCCAGGCCGCCGCTGTGAACTGTCTCTCTTCCCTTCAACCATACGATCAAGTCTTCTATTTCATTAACTTTTTCATTCTACAAAGTTCCAACTGTACTCCAACAGACAGTCTCCAATCAATCAACCCATTGGAATACTTCTCCTACTGGTGCCTATTACCTTCTATCTTTCAAAGTATAACATCACCAAATCTCTCCGTGTCGCATTTATACCATTAAGCCTTCATGCTGGCGGTCACACATTTTTCTATTCAAAACCTGCTATCGCAATTTAACAAGTGTGAAAAAATGGAAAATAAGGGAGGAGATGCTGGTAATGACAGAAGCATAGTCGCGGTGGTGGGCCTCGTTGTCGCTCTCCTTGCTTTGCTTCTTGCGATTATGTCCTACCGACACTCAGCGCTCAATCTTCCAGCGTCCACTTTATCATCTTCACCTTTCATTAGGGCATGCCCCCCCCCCGGCTTATTATTGACCATGCTAATATATTCTCAGTCTCTCAACCCATTACAACAAGTTCCCGGAACTCTCCTCCCAAACCGCCCAACCACCATCCCGCACGGAGATTTGGCTAGAGTCAATCATGTCTTTATTTATAATGACTATTCCAACGCCCCATTTGCTGGTGCTGATTTAAGCACCTTTTCATACCAGAATAACGGCATCTCCAGAGGAGATATGAAGGTGGCATAAGCTGGAGCATCGCTGGGGCAAAGTGGACGAAGCCTGTGGTCACTTGGTTTGAGAATCTGTAAGTGGAAGTTTATACAACCCCTGCTTCCCCAACTGATTGGAATGCGGGATATCCTGTTCACCATTGCCTGAACATTACTTTCATTTCCGGCTAACAAGCTCTACAAAGTAGACCCAACTTCTCCACTGTTCAGTTATATCTTCGAATATCGAGTCATTGTAGTTCTGGTCGGAATACTTCATCTATTTTTCGATTCTTAAATTCATTTCCTTTTCCTCACTCTCACGCTCTTTTTCTTTGTCACAGCAGCTGTGTAAGAAATTAGTACAAGAAAGAAAACATTTTGTGCTAGTGCTAGTATTCTAGCTACTGTTGGTCGTGTTTTCGAAGAAAAAAAGAAAAGCGGCTATACCCATCTTTACGATGAAGTGTTCGGTGTGAGGCCGGCACCTAGCGGGATAAACCTGGTTCTTGACTTACATGGTTATATGATGATAATATGGTACCCCAACTGATAATTAAAGAAGTAGCAAGCACAGAAGCCACAAATGACCGCGAATAGCAAACAATGGATGAACATCACGATGTGCATGCTAGCCGGGGTGGCTACTCGGAATTTTCCGACGCCTGTGAAAATAGCTGCTATTTCGTATGAGCAAAAAATCTGTAGGAGTCTCAAGATTTTGGCAGTATAATATGTAGAAGTAGTTGTGTTCACAGATCTTAGAAAAAAATAATGAGCAGTACCGTAAGAGCTCGAATAATTGGGCCATGTGCTAGAGCGTTGGAGTTACCTCTCTTAGTAAAGTCTGGTGTCCTTTTATTCTTTATTTATCTTGGAGAGTGGGTTTTTTTTTGGGCGCGTCTTTCGTCTCTTTTCCGGGAGAGGAAATGTTGAACTAAAGTTACCTAGCACGCTGTCTGTTTATTCGAGTCCCTACTATATCATAGCCGAAACCATGTCTCTAGACTAGTAGCCGCATTTATCAGTCTACCGCCCAGCGAATCTCTCGCAAAGGGCCCCCCCATTGGAGATTGCATCAGCCATTCCATGTATGGCGCTGTAGACTTTCCATTTAGACTTTCCATTAACCGAGTGAGATCTCATGAATGTGGGACATGGGCGGTGGGTATTAGTGTGATGAGTAACTTAGGGGGATACTCCCAAGTATACGGGAATCAAAAAGCGACGGGAGTTGCCACTAGACTGGAAAAAAAATAGAGGTGTTAGATTTAGTGTCTATCCACTGCACAGAGCGGTCCTTTTCACAACTATCTCTCCACCACACCGGTGTTTTCATCACTGGTTTTTCCTGATTTTCTTTTTCTTTTCAGTTCTTCCTTCTTGTCTCAGCCTCACGGCCATACCTTATTCAACTATGACGTAATTTTTCCTGTCATTAATTTTTTTACCCGTTTGATGCTCTCCCATATGCTCCTAAGATACTTTCTTGTTCTCTCTCCCTTCGCTGCATCTCCATGAATCACCGTCCCTAGTTATTCTCTTTCTTCTTCTCTTCCTCGATTGCCTATGCAAGCGTTTTCTCTCTTTCCCTTCACATGAACAATGAGAAAAAGACCGAGTGATAGAATATGATTAAGCAAACAGCCATCTTCTGGTGACTCCACAAAGAGCAAACAGTGTTGACAGGAAAAATTATACACTCTTAAATGGCACGACCAGGAGCTGCAATTTTCTGTTCGCCAAACGGCCTGATATCCTGGCCGTTGGGTAGGGGCCGTTTGGTGGTGTATTGGGTGAAAACATTTGGTTCCCAGAGGGTACTGCCATGAATAAATCTTATAATAAATTTGTAGGGATCCATTGCGAAGAGAATACTGAAATATTTTGGGGAGATTAGAAACTTGAGCCCGGAGTATCTAGAGCCCTGCTACTCTGAAACAGCCTACTTGGCTACTAACTCAGTTACGGTGTATCCTATCCCGGATAGAGCAAGCCAATGGAGCCCTTATGGCCGTCTGTTAAAAGAGATTGCGCAAGGGAAAACTTTTAATAGAAAGGTATGCCTCCAAAAATGCCGTTATTCTAAGAGAGCAATGGATCCAATGATCTACTGCGAAGTCTTGTATATAACGAACCTCTCCGGGGCGGTCTGGGTATCTGCCCAGGAGGTTTGGGTGCTCGGGATCGACTGAGTTTTCTTCTCTCCAATCCCCTTGAACAACTCCGAAAAGGTCAGCCTGCTAGGCATTTAAGATCTCAAAAAATCAAAAAAATCCATGATAGTCTAAGGTGGGTTTTTATGGGGGGGAACTTAAAGTTATGGTATTTGTTTAATAATATGTCCCTGCTGTTGTTCTGCTGCCTTGGGCCCTATAACTTCAGAAGTCAGCCATGTTATAGGGGCGAGCTTTTCATTTTCCCTCAGCCTATCTTAAAGATATTTCCAACCCTAGAGACCCAACGAAGACCTCCCTGGATCTCACCTAGTGAATCTGTCGCCTTGTGCGTAGTACATTGGCCGATTGACTTTCTCTAGCGGTGCCTTGTGACGTCGCGCATCGAGAACTCTCCTGGCCTATGGGAAGTCAGACCCCAATCTAAGGGGGCTCAAGGGCAAAGACCTCACAAACTCCTCCCCCCTTGGTTCTTTTCGGCAGTCCTGAGAATGCTTGGTTTCTCAGGCACTGGGGAATTCTGATCATAGTTGAGACGAGTTTGTATGTGCGAGACCTTTACCCTGAGATATTAGATCGAATGGAAGAGGGCATCACGGACCATCACTCTGACTTTGCTATAAAGTCTCCCGGAGGAAGACCTCAACCCTACTCCTCCATAGAACGAATTGAAGTCAGTGCTCCTTTCAAAAATGAAATAAAAATTGAATAAAGGAAAATACTATGACCCTAATTAGGGTTTTTAGAATTCCAAGTCAATGGGACCCACAAAGTCAATGGGAGCCACCAAGTTCTGAGAATCGAATATAAGGCCCATTCTACAGGCCTTCCAACACTCACACCTGCACCTCCACCAAGAAGAAAAAACAGCAACACACCACCAGAAAACTTTCTCTATCAAAGCGCCATCACTATACGCCTATCTTATAGGAAGTTAGGCTCCTCCTTTTATTCCCTCTCTATATCTGCTAACCCCTAATCCCTAGCAATGCCAATGTTGGAAGGGGCAATCCTCTCCCAGTTAATGAGCTTCCTGCGCAATGGCGCAGGTACAAAAAAGGATTTCGATATGGCACTACTTCAATTCGAGAAAGTGGTCCACGATATGGCTATTAGTCACTTTAAAATTCCTGAGGAATCCGTCGGAAAGTTTATCCAAGAGCAAATCCAGGTGAGCCCCAGCACACTTTCCTAAGAGGCTATTATTGTTGCTATTGCAGCGATTGCACGGAAAGCTAACCGTGGTGGAACACATAGGAAATCCACAAACTCTTCGGCCAAGTCCAAGCAATCGCCGAGAACTACCAACTATGGGGCCAGACCCCGAATTACTTCTGCAAGCGTGACATTGCAAAGCAAGCCTGCGGCTTCCCGGGACAATTAATCGCGAATTTCCTCCTCTCGGGCAAGCAGATTCCAGAATTCTCACCGGAAGACGAGCAACTCGTCAGGGATCTCGTCGCCGTTATGGAGAACGAAGAATCTGTTCATGACTTCTTGGATACTAAACCTTACGTTGACCATTGGGGGGGTATGAGTGATCAGGACTTCATTGATTTGGCTCGTCGTATTGTGGTAAGCTTTTGTTTTCTCCATCTCCCCTCCCCCACTTGGGCGTGGTGGTGGTGCTTGTGTGGCTAATGGGGTGCTAGATCGATCTCAATGCTATGCATGAGCACGCGGATGAGGATAACAAGTTCATGGCTCTGACGCGCCAGGAGAGGATCGAAGACCTTTTAGATCTTTTGAAGGTTTCAAATATTCCCTTTCTTTGTTATCCGTCAGTGCTAATAATCCGGCAGAAATGTAAGGGTACCTTGTACGCAATGTGGAAGATGAGTCTCTATGAAGAATGCCTCAAAGACCCCCGCGGAATGCAAATTGTATCATCCTTCTCTCCCCCCTCCCCCACCCCTTCCTTCAACATAACTAACATGCCCTAGCGCTTCGTCGATAACCAAAAAAACAACTGGCAAAAGAAGTCAGAAGGGCGCAAGCGTAAGCTCCGGGATGCGGAGATCGAAGAGCAAGAAGCGGCGACTGGGGTCCGTTCTAAAAAGCGCCGTCCAGCAAAATCTAGGCCTGAGGTGCCTCTCGAGGAACTCGGAATGGAGTACTTTGACGACCCGCGCGGGGTACCCTCGGCGCCGCCGGAGAAGCCACTCGCTAGAAAAGGCGTTAATGTTGGGAGGACTAGTGGCTCGCCAAAGAGGATCTTCCGTGGGCCAAAGTGTCGGGCCATTGAGGCTATTAGAAAATCCGGTGCAGAGCGCGAAGCGGCACAGTCGGCCGCCAGGGCGGCGGAACCAAGTGTGCCAGCGGTTGTTAGGGTGGAGACACAATTACCGGTTACCATTCTGCCCGCTCAGGATTCTGCTATTGGGGAGGCGGCGGTGGTTTTGGATTTGAAGGCTTTCCAATCGGCTCAAGGGGCTACCGGCGTCTCTCTCGAGGATCATGACGTAGAGATTTCGAAGAAGCAAGCTCAAGAAGCCCGCTGTGAGCCTGGACTTCTGGAGGTAGCAGTCATTCCTAACGTTACAGCCCGGTCACAGGAGTACTTCGCCGCTGGCATGAATAACGTGGAGGCCGTTGCTGTTCGGGATTCCGACTTCGGTTCTTGGGACTTTCTCTTGGACCCCATATTCTCGGTTCAAGATGATACTGCAGGGAACTCCCTGGATGACTTCTTGGGAACCAATAATAATGTACAGACTTTCCCCGCGGTCGCCACTACCAATCCCAACAGCGGCCAAGTCGGGGAAATGGACTTCTTTGGTTCTGGGCCTGGCACAGCGTATGGGCATGGAGCGTCCCAGTCCGTCAATAATGCATCCGAGAGAGTCCCCACCAACAGCTCTGGGACTGGCGCTTCTAACGGAGGGCCTCGTTATAATTCTACTCAGATGAGGGCAGCTCTCGGCACCCAGATGCTGCGGAACAACTTCTCCTCTGTCCATAATGCTACCACCAGTCGCATTGCCAACCCCGCATTCCAAGGACACCAGGGGTTCAACTTCAACGAACAAGTCTCCAGAATCACTAATCCGCAGTTCTTCCAAGCAGGCCAATTTCCTGTTCGACATGCTGAGGCTCCGCATCAATACGTCAACCCGAACTGGCTTCAAAACCCCGGCCAATCCTCCACTTTCCCCACCAATACCGCCTCCTCTTCCTTGGCCAGAGTTTCTTCCAACCTCTTCCAGAACAGTACTCCGTACACAAGTGAGAGCATGGACGCGGGCGGAATCGAATTCATGTCCGGGGGTGAATGGATAGCCCAGCTTGACCGGGATATCAATGGGGGGACGGACCCGTTTCCATTCTAATCAGAATTTGTTTATTCAATCGTGGCTGCTAGAGCCTTGCGATCTTGGACGTGGCCAGAATTCTCCACTCCACCACCTGATTTTTTCGATTTTTCATTTTTTTTCTTCACATTTTCTTTTCACCTTTCTTCTTTTATCTTATCCTTTTCTCGCATGAGCGGGCTCATACTAGGTTATTGTCTCCTCCCATGTGGCTGAGATGTCAGTGTTTGTACCATACCTTTCATGTTCGTTTTGTTTCTTCTTTCTGCTTTAGCCGCCGTCGCGAGTGGTTGGCCTTATCGGCCAACAAAATGATGCCGCTTTAACCAGCGTTTGTTTATTTGATGTTTTTGCCCTGGGTATATTTTCTGTCATATACCACTTTCATATACGGTAGCGGTTGCATTGGTGGTTGTTTTTTTTCTCTCCTCATGCGATTTAGCGATTATATTCGACGTTTTGTCAGTCGGTTTGTGCCCTCGTACGCGCGTTTGTCTGTTGGTATGTATGTATGTATGTATGTATGTATGCATGTATGTGTGTTAAAACGAAACTATGAAAATCCAAAAAAAAATTGAAAAAAGTTAATTCGTCGCTATCCGTTTGTAGGGAAGGTTGATTATTTTGTGAGGGGTGATTGGGATATTGCTTGAGGATTACCTGCGCTTAAGTATCTGAAGGAGCTGAGCGATGGTTATTAAGTAAGCGGCGCGTGGAAGCATAGTATTTAGTTCAGAAAGCGCTAGACTTGAGTGCATGAATTATCACTCGGACACACTGGATGACCCTAGCCTTCCTCAATGAAGCTGGAGGGCAAACCGGTACTGCTAGGGGGTGGTATCATACAAGCCGACTCTGGGCCATACACCCGGTGGTGAGGTCTGCGATTGGTAGGGTAGAAAAAGAGAAAGGAAGGAGATAAAAAAAGAAGAGAAAAAACAATTTTCTTTGATTTGGAGTGGTCAATGTAAATCACAAATGCCATATAGACTCTGGTATGTACGGGCGTCGGTAAGAATCTATCGTTGATAGAGTGGAAATGCCAAATGCGATTACGCGCATTTCAAACATCTTTTCTAGAAAGATTCTCACAATATCCGCCCGTAAATCTTTATTCATCGCCTCGGCTCGGCATCTTTATTTAACCTCGTCTCCACATAATTCCGGGCATCGTCCGCGTTAGGGCTGGTGGGTATCACGAGCGCCTCGGGGAAATATTTTGGGATATCTTCCCTAATTGGGGCCTCCCGATGAGGAATATTCTGGTACTAGGGGACTCCCGAACAATATCTATCGAGACACGGGAAGCTCCGGCAGGTGCTTCGGTAGGCATTCGTCCAAGGAATCGATACAGATAAAAACTTGGGTTAGCGAAGCAATGGCAATCCTCAACACCCCTATCAGACCAGCAAGTGGAGGCCCTTTACCACCAAACTCCATTTTTACTTTTTAGAACACGTCTGGTAGATCCTTCAAGATCCCCCCTCTGCCTCCTGGCTGCTTCAAAATAGCTCTCATGATGTTGGTGATTGTCTCTTCTTGTTGGGAAAGGAAGTCGCCACACGAGCCTGCAATGGTGATAGATTCTTCCTCCGTCCGATAAATAGGCCGACGATCACTAGGGAACTAGTATTTCTCGCCGTCAGCGGTATTCTCTTCTTTCACACGGGCCCGCCTCTTACCTCAGGTATATCTTGCTCACTCCTAGCTTCACGGAGCAAAACAAGACAGCTTTTTTGGCTCCGCCCTAGCTACCTCTCAACTCCGGAAACTCGTTTCCAAGAGCTAACCCCCGACACTACTGAGTCGGTCCGTGCGCATGCTTTGATGCTATTTGGCCCTAGTGGAGAGAGCGCATAATTTGTGCACCATCGGCGGGTTTGTAGGAGGTGTTGTTGAAACTACCGATGATGTTGTCGCAGTGGGTATTGCCGTCGCCGATGTTGACCGCTTGCGTTTGTGAAGTCTGTGCCATGATACTCTATCTGAAATGATGGTTGAGTGTAGAAACGGTGTAACAATTTATCAGGGTACCAGGAGAGTTCAGAAACATTCGCGGACCAGAACTGAAGAAAGCGGGGAGATGTGGCTTTTGTGGCACAATTTCTGTCTAATCATTTCCCTTTGGTGAGGGTGCATGACTAATAGGAGATACAGTCATTGTATCTCTCACAAAGACTTCGGCCAAATGGCTATATCACGATTGCCGGTGCATGATAAGGGTTATTTACGTGCAGTAGCCTTTCCCAATAAGGTTCACATAAGAGTGGCCCCCGGCTCCTGCTTTCTTTTTGGCTTGGATGCTCACCCTTTCGACTATATCTATCTACTAACCTTACTCCATCTGTCATTGTCTTGAGTCTCCTTCTCATGTGAGAAATGGTTGTTTCTCCCTGGATTGGCTCGCTATGGTGGGAAATCAAGGTATACCTAGATTTTATGGTGTCGGCGGATGAACTGGGGTGGGTTTACCTGTGTGCTCCCCGTTAGCTACGAAATTCGTTTCGGAGCTCGTTTCGAAAATAGTGTCTGAAATCTGGCCCTCCCGACTGGTGTCTATCTCTTTGAGACTTATGTATTTGCCCGGCAATATTCGTTAGTATTATCTTTGCCTAGAATTATGGACAATCTCATGCCGGCACACTAACTCGCCTCTCAACCTCCGCTCAGATTTATAGCGCTCCGGTCGTGGATATTGCTAGAAATCAGTTGATGCTACTGAGCATGCTCTCCTTGAGGTTTCACTACTCCGGAAAAGTTTGAAGTTTTGGAAAAGTTCAAAGTTTTGGGGATGCCTCCATTGGTGGGTCGGTTGGCTGACGTAATCCCCAGTGTTGAAGACTGAGAGTCAAGTGGATAGCATGGAAAACCGGAGTCTTCACTTACGTTCCTCTTGTCCTGGTTCCTTTGTTGTCTTAGGGGTGAGCCGGGGTTTTGTGAACATGCATGGAAGAAGATGGACGTGTAGTGATCGACCGAAGGGTAAAGATGATTTTATGTTTCATATATATTCCTGTCCTAGCAGTTAGTTTGGGGAGGACGAGAATCTGAAAAGTAAGTTGAGAGCTATCCACCCCCGTTCCCATTCGGTACAGTATTTGATTAGATATGGTATATGCCAAATCGAAGCCATGCATTTGAGCTTTGTCACCTACTATATATAGTCTCTTGCTGCAAGAGAGCATGCACAGTTAGACAAACCTAGGGGGATCTAGAACCACTTATTTCTAATGAACTTATAGATTATATTGAAGTTTTGTGCTTTTGTAATATCTCTATCTTGCATTAGGGCTACACCTATTATGGTACTCCACAAATGTTCCCACTACCGTGAGCTAGCCCACAACCTCCTACATTTACAGAATCTTGCTTAACTAGTCCATACCACAACAACGCCGCCCTCACCACCTTGTTAATATCGTACCACCGGGCCGTTTACCTGTATTAGAAGGATATCCGGTAGGTTAGAGTTGGGGTTGTGGTTCGGCGATTTGGGGCTTCCTCCTATGACATGGGGAATCAGTATCGGTCCAATCGGATTGTGGTGGTCTGGAAGGCGAACCGCTTGAGGTAGCTTCACAGCAGTGGGAGTTAAGGGAAGGAGATAAACTACGGGAAGGAGGTAAGCGAGCTGTTTACCGATCTAGGGTGGGCTTCCTCAAGTTTGCCTTCCTACCCAACTGCTTGCCGCTGGCCGTACTGTACAATACTACAGTATACACTACTGTCCACAAAATGCAACACAAATACCAACCTAACGAATAACAGGAAAGAAGAACAAGAACAGCGCCAGAGGGCCAAGTCTGACTAGAACTCTAGTGAAGGGAAAAGGCAAAAAAGAGAAAAAAAACAAAAGTTGACAAATAGTAAATAACAAGAGCAGACAGGAAAACGCCTTATCAAAGTCTATTTACATCTAGGTCTACTGGGATCTTGCCTACACCAATCGCTCACTCGGCAAGTATTTATAGGAGAATATATTTAGTAATGAAGAAGGAACGAGGTAGAGGAGATAAGCGAGAAGAAAAGTAAGAGAGACGGAGGATCGATCGGGTAGTGCTAAGATGTGTATCAATTTTCTGGGGGGGGGGGGGTGCATCGACCATAGGGCGCCGACGGAAGGGGATTGAGACGGTCTCGATAGTTTGGCTGAGAAGTCGCTTTCTACGGACGTAGAAACAGAATCCTTGGAGCCCAATACCACTTCCCCCAAGAACCATGAGGAATGATCTGGAGGGTTTGACTCTACTACGCGAGAATGTGGAGTGGAAGGGGACATCAACGCCTCCTAGAGGATTTGTGGCGAGACGGCGTTGGAGTTCGACCGGCTTTTGCGTAGCTTTAGTTTGTTAGAACATTCCTGGATAATCTCGACGAGCCTCTCCTTGACACCCTCAAGGGATATCTTGGCTATGAGGTCCTGAATGTCAATTTTTTGCACTTTGAAGAAGTTGAGCACATTGGTGAGGCAGTCGAGAGCGCATAACTAATGGCATGTCAATAGATGCGAAAGCAAATTAACGATAATAAACTTACATATTGCAGGTTAATAACGTGATAATTGACGAGTTCTAGAAACCATTTAGTTTCTTTCGCGATGTTATCAACGCACGGAAGAGTTTGTCCATTGAAGGTCTTAGGGGTACGGCTAGGATTGACAGCAATCGTAGAGTAATTGCTTTTTTCCTCTGTATCGAGCTCCTGCAGACCTCCACCACCTTCCCTAATAGCTGATGGAGAATATCATTAGTTTGGGCTTTGGTTTCAACTACATCATCCTTCTTCAAAGGCTCCGGGTCATGAACATGCGGGAGCCAACCACAATAGGTCGCTCGACGAAAGCCTCGCAATTTTTCCCAACCGCGTGAATGAAATCAGCAATCGCCTGTCCCGTGACCTGTGCGCCTCCCACGTCGAACAAATCTGTTATGGCCATGTCGAGGGGAAATTTCTCATCGCCAAACCAGACCCATTGGTGGGATTCCATCATTCTATTGTTTCTTCCCTCAGTCACCTTCTAGCTAGATGTACAGCTAGTCTCGGGGTGATAGCGGCACCTCAGTGGCAAGGGCGCTGGCTTTGCTAATCTGGTAAGCTCCTCAATGAGGTAAATGGGGATCTCCTTCTCTTTCCACATTCTATTCTCGACAGCCTTGACATAGCAACCACCGGTGTGGTTTTTTTCCTTGACAGCTATGATGGTCTTAGCGAGATCTTTTGCGTGTGTAGTTTCGACAATTCCATGGGCAGGAGCGAAGATAGGTCTCCTAATTGTCCTAGAATTTGTTCCAGTGAACCGGTTGCTGAGCAATTACTCCCACCAATTTGGACACGATTGAGCCTCTGTCCGAACCATCATGGAGGTCTGGACCGGTAGAGGTGTGGAATATAGGAAACCCGGGACCCTCCCGGGTGAGGCTGATGGTTAGTTTTGTTTTCACTCGAATACTGGTGACTCAATTGCTTTAAAAGTCTGTTCAAGCACATGCTGGATCTAGCCTGATACCTAAACACCCCTCGCCCTTGCCTGACACTTTTCCGATGCCTGTAGAGGTGAAAACTGAATAATAATGGTGATGGTTAAGAGCATTGTCGCAGGCAGTATGTCGGACCAAGGGAGAAGTGGTTCTTTCAGGAATCCGCGTAGATAAAATTTCCCAATTTTTCTCGGATAACTTTAGGCGTTTGGTGGAATTAAGATCCACGGAATGTCATGAAATCGAAAACTATCAGTAGCGTAGAACTTGCAGAGGTATTTCCCATACACTAGATGTCATGGCTCTGTAAACATTGGAATTATTAGAAGAATGGAGGTCTTGGAGGTGGGAAATATTGGAGATTTCACTGTAGAAGAGAAATGTGCTAGAACGTTGGAGTTGCCTCTCCTAGCTAGGCGCCCTGTACTTGCGCTTAAAATAAGTTATGGTACATGCACTGTCACCGTTACAACCCCAGTGTTTGAAATTATTACTTGTCACACAAGACCACGATTGAGTTTTGACCAGTAAAAAGCGGATCCTAAGGAGTACCATGGATCACATTGTCAAAAGTCTTAAGAGGGAAGTAGCTTCCTTGAAGGAGAAGCTAAATCAGGCAGAGTTAAAGCTAGAGAGAGAATTGGCCAAGAGAGAAGGGGAAAGTTCAAGAGGTTTTACACCATTTATGCCGAGAAAACCGAGCATGCCGATGGAGTTGAGGCTGGCAACACTGAGTAGCGGGAAGAGAAGTTTGGATAATTTGGTGAAGCAGGTAGTGGATGGAGGGAAGAAGAGGAGAGTTGAAGGTTGGGGGATACCTTTTGACCCTGAAAAGGGCAGTGGGAAAGGGACATTGGTGGGATTAAAAGTTGGGAGTGTGTTGTGGGAGGTTGGGATTGGTAGTGTGGTGACAGCCCTGCACGAAGATGGTTATGTGGTGGACAAAGGGGAGAGATGGTTGGTTGGAGATAAGGAAAGGGAGAGAAGAAAGGGGCTTGGCAAAATGTCTTTCACAGTGGTTGTTGTCAAGGGTGTGGGTGAAGCGAGGAGATTAATGAAGTGTGGTTTGTGGATTGGTGGGAGATGGCACCCGGTGGGGAAATTTGAGGCGATTCAACCAACCAGAAAGCAGAGTGGGTGGGTCTACATGTAGGAAGTGTTAAAGAGTATGATGGATAAGAATAGAAGCAGGAAGAAGGCAATTATTTTGGAGACGGAGAGGATGAACGAGAAGTTAAGTTATGTACAGAAGGTACAAAAAAGGACGATGGATGCGGAGATTAAAGGAATGCAGGATGGGATCAAGGAGATGTTGAATAGGGATTTGGATTGGGAGAGTGAGGAGAGTAGTAGGGAGGAGGATAGGGAGTTGTTGAGAAAAGAAGGGAAAAAGTCGAAAGGTGGAGCTGGCAGGATGGCAGTTGAGGCGGTTGAGGGTATGGGAGATGGGCAAAAGGAAAGATTTAGGGAGAGATACAGGAATGATTTGGAGTTGGATGATGATGAGAAAATAGTGGATGAGGATTTGGAAGATTTTGGGAGGGCACTGAGGCGGGATGGGGAAATTTAGGTGGGTTTGGTAGAGTGGTTTTATTTGGTGAGGTAACCGGTATACTCCATGTCACCCATTGCAAGTGACATGGTGGATGTTAGGACCTTGGTTTTGATGGGAATGAAACGATGTTGTTTGGGATTTATTTGGAGGTAGTGGGGGGTGTTAAGGGGTTGTATTTGGCCAGGGCAGGAGGGGGTTAAAGAGAGGCAGATACTAGTATTTAGTGCAGAAAGCCTATAGTGTTGTAATTAGTAAATAAAAACAAGCGAAAAGTTCAAAAAAAAAAAAAAAAAGTTATGGTACATTGGTGTGTGATGTGACAATGAAGGAAAACCAAAGTGATCACAAAACCAGCCCACAAACCAGAAAGCAACAATAACTGTAAAATCAAATATTGTTAGCCGCTCAGGAGCCAAGAGAGAGAGAAGGGAAGGAAGAACTAGTCAAGCTGAGATTGGAATAGGAAAGTGAGGAGGTATTGTGTTTGAAACAGCGATCGTGTGGCAGGCAAAGGTGGCTAAGGCTATAGGAGTCTATCAGCATACAGTTGCACAAATTAGGCATAATGTATATAACAATGCGACACAAAACAAGGAGAATAGAGATCCACTTGCTAATGATTTTCTCAAAGCGAAGAGGTGAACTGGGAGACTACAGAGATTTGGTGTTAAGAAGTAAGAAACAGTGGTCCAAATTGAGACAAAGGATACCTCAGCTCAGGGCAAGTTCTTTGCTCTTCTTACTTGTGAGTGTCCTTTTAAAATCAGTAACTTAATGGTTTCACAAATCCTGGATGTGGCAGGGTATAAGCAGTGTATTCCCAGGGAGAAACCATTCCTCTATAAGCCTAATATCAAAAAAAATACTTGCATTCACTGTCGCTCATGCCTCGAAACCTATTGTGGGATACTGGGATAACTGGATATGGACAGAAGAAATGTGCCTGATAGTGGGAACACATTATAGTCCAGAGAGAGTGTTATGAAGGGCAAAAGAGGAATACCACTCAGACTGCCTTAAATTAAAGTGGCCCAGGAAGACCACTTTTATATTATGGGGTGCAGTTATATATAGTTTTTCACCCAGCGATTGACCATTTTTCATTTGGGAAAAGGAAACAGAAGAGGAAAAGATGGAAGCAGAAGAGATTCTGGAGGAAGAGAATAAGGAAATTGAGAGAAGAAATGAGAAGTGATGGGAGGAATTGGAAAGGATGATTGCTGCAGGAAAATATTACCTAACTAATTGGGTAAATTCGATGGTAGTAAGAAGCAAGGCTGCAAACCAGACCTATTCCAGGAATTGAAGGAGCCAAAAAAGAAGGGAGCAAGAATTGAAAAGGAGGAATTGACTGGTTCGGCGATTGGGACTCGGAACAGGTCTTGAAGTCTTTGTTATATTCCTTTTATGATTGTATAAAGCAAGACTAGCTATACATCCATCTCATGGAGGATGGGGCCTTATCCCACCAAGCAAAAGCCCTGAATAATTTGCTCATAGCTGTAACCGGTACAGGTACCTGAGTTATTATGTTTGGTTTTGAGTATCGTTTGATACTCAGTATGTTTTATGTTTGGTTTTGAGTATCGTTTGATACTCAGTATGTTTTATGTTTGGTTTTGAGTATCGTTTGATACTCAGTATGTTTTATGTTTGGTGACGAGTATCGTTTGATACTTAGTATGTTTTATGTTTGGTTTTGAGTATTGTTTGATACTTAGCATGTTTAGGTTTGATACCTAAGGAGTTTCAAGGCTACCACTTTCGGAGCCTTATTACTATTGTTAGCAAGGCACGGGATTGCCTGACAAGTGTATTTAAGACCTGCTATTCTCCAGACTTAGAGAAGGCAGACTTCGACAGACAGAGTTTTCAATATACTTGGTTGAACAGTTACTTCTTTAGTTCGCTTCGAGAATCTTTAGTATTCACTTAGGTTTACCAAACGCCTACTATTAGGAACTACTTAGTAGTTGCGATATAGTAAGAAGTTTGTTACAACAACTTAGTCTAAGCCTCCGGTACTTAGTCTCGTTAGATACCACACTTTGGTATAGAGACTGTATCGTTAATCTATCTATATACAGCACCACCCCGTGGGGCTGTTACAATAGCAGACAGATCAATACTGTTGACTGGCCTCCTGGTATGACTGCCTCTCACTTCTTAAAATCTTACTTCTCTCTAGATGTACTCTAAGGTAGTATATGCAAAGGTTACTAATATTTAATATACAAAGTATAGCCTCTCCTAACTTCAACCCAATTGAGTTAGTATGGAATCTTATGAGACAGAGGATAGCTCTCCAGAAGCCTTTCTCCAACTCGAAGGTGTCAACAATTGAGGCATGGACAGATAAGTGGAAGAAATTGGAGGTGATTACAATCAACTTGCTAATTGAGCAAGCACCAGAAACACTCCAGAAATGGATTTAGGATGAGGGTGAAAATTATTTTCAAGGTTAATCTATCTAATTTAGGCTTCCTTGATTTTAATTGGAGCTTCTTTGGCTTTTATTATTTTGTGTTGTTGAGATATTTGTAATTGAAATCGCACTCATGGTCTTAGTCATATGTGGTTGCTACGCAAAAGTTATATGTACTATAACTTATTTTAAGTGAAAGTATATTGTACTATAATGCTGAGTAATCTCAAGACTAAAGATTGCACATGACTGTGGTTGCCCCTCTCCCACCTATGTTCTCCCACCTCCTGCTCTCCCATCACCAATACTAGACAGTCTATCAACAATTCCACCACTTTAATGATTCCAGAGATTATTCAGAAAGTCCTTGTCTAAGATGAGTATCTTATGATTGATATCTCACTACAAATGCTCAGTAAATCTGAGAGTCTTATTAGAGAATGAGTATATGTATCCAAGAAGGAGTTTCTTATAACTAGTTATTAATAGCTATGACTAGGTATATAAATCACCATCATATCTGTCTGTTGATAGTGAAGATGGCCATCTAGATATTCACTATAGTGACAAATTGGGCAAGACAGCTGATAATAGCTGGAAAGAAGGCAGAGACATTTGGGGACAAGTTACTAGATCTAATTGTGGAAGGGAGAATAAAAAGGTTTCAAGGCACTTATCAATATATGCAAGTACTATTTCTATTATACAAGGTATTGGTATAGGAAGGTCACCGTCATTTCCTAAGAAAAAGAGGAATAGACTGGATACTTGAGATTACTGGTTTTGTCAATGTGAGACTAAGAAGAATAAAGTTCATTATTGGTAAGAGTGGGACAGAGTTTGACTTGCTGGCCCTGCTCTTACACAAGACCTGGGCAAAGATTTTTCAGCAAATCCCACTGGCAGTCCTGCTCGGGTTTGAGGAAGTTCCTTGCTTATGATCTGGATAAGGCCTCATTTCTCCCTACCAATCTCTCTGGAAGCCTGTGTGGGGAATGGGTAAAATGGAGAAGAGCTTCTTGGAAAGCCTGAAAAAGACAACCCACTTCAGGATATTAAGTCAGGTAGGCAAGGATCGGACCAGGGGCCTGGGCTTTTCAAAGCCTCTAAGGTGGTATAAAAAATGCTAAACATGAATATATGTGAATAGAGTAAAAGTACTAGTAGACACTGCTATATTTGGAGGGGAGTAGTTGTAGTCAACTATAGCCTTTGAGTTTGGTTATGCTAAACCTTATAACGATTTAAAGGAGGACATGAAGAGGTTACTAGAAGGGACAGAATGGAAAATTTCCAATATGATAGTTATTAAACTAAAATCATTAATGGAAGTGGGGGTAGATATTTGAGTAGGGTTTGTGGAGATGTGGTATTTGGCAAGGGAGCACACTAAAAAAGATAGTGAGAGAAGGATAAGTTTATTAATATTATCAGTTAGGTGTATTTTGCTAATATAAAGGCAGAGAGGCTATTTCTGCTGGCTAAGACTAATGGGAAACAGCAATTGGAATTGGCTTTACAAGACCTTCTGTGGGATAAGTTTAACGCAATTCCAGCTCAGAGTTTGACTCAAGATGATATTATTGATCTTTTATTAGACCAACTAGTACTTAGAAACAGTTGATAATGCTGTTGAATGTCACCTCTTTCAAGAAGGGCTTTTGCCAGGAAACTAGATCTTCAATCCTCACCCTGCACTGTTCTCCTTTGTGTAACATGCATGGATATTCAGGTTCTGGTAACTGTATAGAGAGTAAAGTAATGAATTTCATTTGTTAAAGTTTTGCTTTATTTGATTTATTTGATTTAATTTTATTCTTGTATTATTAGGTAATCCTGGTAGCTGGTATTATATTTAGGTTACTTTGCTGGAAGTTTATATTCAGGATTCCAGTAAGGAATTATCATGTCTAGTGCCAGTAGGATTGAGGTGTAGTTATGAGTCTTTCAGTTTCAAGTAAAATTACAGGATTCTAGTAAATAGCATATGTACTTGTAATGATTGTGATTGTAGAATACTTGATTAGTGATACTTATTAAGTTTCCTGTATTTCAAGATCCTCTTCTATCCAACAAGAGAATGGTGGACCTTGACCAATGCTTAGTTTAAGAATATACTTGGTTGAATGACAATCCTTTAGTTCTATCAAATTTCCTTTCAATTGTCATACCTTTTACTTTGTATTCCTTGAAGACTCCCTTAGCTCTAGAGTTAGCTGGTCTATTCCTATCCTCTATTGATACAGTTTACAGGCAGAGAATGCATTGTAGTATTCATCTCTACAGGTTCTTCCATTTCAAACCCCAATTATGCTGCATGCACTGTTGTCCAACAGATATTTAGTAAAACATAATTAGCTAATTTATTATTAATAAAATCTACTATTGCAAAAATGATTCTAAGTAGTATATTTATCCAAAAATCGTTCTTCTTAGACATATAATAGGCATATTTACTGAGGTGGTAGATATTCTTATAAGAATAGTAAACACTTTTCTAGATCAATATCATAAGTAGGATTTCTGACATTGTTGATTGCAATAAACTCTATATTATAAGAGATAAACTATGCATTTTGCTTAATTCTGAATCGGTGGAGTTTAAGAGATTCTAATTTACTTGAATAGATAATATTTAACAGAGCTATAGGCGGAAGAAGCATTCTGGAAGAGAATTTGAGCTGATTTAGAGTTTGTTTGTATAAGGCATATGGTAGAGTGGTTGTAGTTAAAATTTCAGAAAGTAACTTATACAAGTGTTTAAATACTGCTCATGTAAAAAGAAATTAATGTAAATTAGCTACTAATATTACTCTTATAAGTGTATTTTAGTGTGCAATTGACTTGTAGCTCTTTTCTTTTATAGGTCATATTTGAAGTATAGAGATATTGAATAACATGACTAAAAAGAAGATGGATATATAAGTGTAAAATGTAAATATATAGCGAAAGATATAAAAGTTCCATTAAGAGAAATCTGTACTGAATCCGGTTCCTTGATTCTGTATAGAATATATAAATATGATATAATGCTAAAATAAGGTTGAAACTCCAATAGTTAGTAACTTATTATTTGAATACTACTATTTAGAGAAACATTCCAGGAAATACAATATTTTTTGTAATAGTTGGAGTATTACGAGATAATAATAGTATCTGTCCATCTAGTAAGGCCATTCAAAATGGTAGTATTTATGTCTTAAGCTTAGCATTTTATTAACTTAAACTCTACCACTTTTGATGTGAAAGTAGAATGACTTAGAGAGTTAAGCATATACAAGAAAACTGAGTTAATATTATCATAATAGGAGAAACAAAAAAGGAAGATAATAGAGTAGAAGGCATGAAAAGGAAAAATTTAGCAAACTAAGAGGAAGGAGGAGTAGATTAATTGAACAGTAAATTAGTTGGAGAAAGAAAACCAAATATAGGTAAATGTAAGCTACTTGAATTTTCTTTATTAGCAGTTGAGTAATTTGACAGAACTGGAAGGATATTTTATGTGAAAGAGAGCAATATTGGATTCTAATAGTAGTACTAATATAGTATTAAGTGAAAGAGAGAAAATATAGAACAAAGGGGTTGTAAGGAAGGAAGAGACAAAGGAAGTATGATATAAAGCCATAAGAGATGAAGAGCCAGGAGGTGTCAGGCAGCTGCTTGTATGAGATGGCTGGATGTAACTGCTATATTTGACTACATATATGATAATTGTTATGCTAGCCAGTTCTAATAGACTAATAGAAATAGATAACAATTAGATTATGAGATAGAAGATTTAAATAACCATGTATAGTATATAACCAGCTACTATTGGAATTTGTAAAGCAGTTAGTTATAACACTTGTGACTAGTATGGAGGTAACTTGCTCCTAGATATTACAAGATTCCATGAAGAAGATCAGTTGATTCTGAAGGGACAGGAGGTGAAGTGTCGATAGAATCTCTTGCAAAAGATATAAGAAAAATAAGGGACTAATAGAGTGACAATTCAACTTGTAGTATATTAGAACAGAGTGTTACTGCAAGGCTTGAGAGTTTGAATCCTTATTGGATCTCCAACTCTTTAAATACAAATAAAGCATAATCAAATATCCTGTCCAAAGAGCAAAACATCAAGCTACACTACATGAGTGGTGAAAGAATTAAGTCCTAAAACACAGGTGTAGAAGTAACAGGATATAACTAACAAAATAAGCAATGGAAGTAAACAAGCAAGAGATCACTACTGATGTACTAAACCAGTAATCCATACTAGTAGAGAGCATAGAGTATTCTAATTGGGCACAAGGTATAAAGAGTGCAGATACGTGAGCTAAGCAAAGTATTTCCCAAGAGCAAACTATAACAATAGGGAAGTTACAAGGCTAGGAATGTGTGTTACTAAGGAATCCTAAATAGGCAATATTCAACATCAGTGCAATGAATAATAGCAATAATAGTAGATTCTCTTACATACTTCTTCAGTTCACTTTGAGAATCTTTATACCAAACACCTACTATTAGTAACTACAAAGTAGTTGCCATATAGTAAGAGGTTTTGTTGCAACAACTTAGTCTAAGCCTCTGGTACGTTGCTTCAGTAGATACTGTGCTTTGGTAAAGAGCTAGTATTGCCGCGGCGGCGGCAGTTGTTACCCTATTGAAACATGGCACCACCCCATGGGGCCTTTACACCGGTTGTTGCAACTAATGATATTCCATGACCCAAGCCAAGGGGGTAAACGATGATGAAATAAATAGATAGCGACCCCAGAAGCGACGTAGGACAAAAACTCCTGCCATTCTCTATCTCCGCCTGTCACGGATATCTCTAGCAATCGCAGCATCAGCCCAAAATATAATACAGTAGGTGTAGCCCGGTAAGCTAACGGGACTGTACTACCAAATTTCACAAGTATCCGGATGGCCTGGCGCCAAGATCTTTAACCGACTCCTCC
>QOVD01002310.1:0-11779 GCA_003521225.1 Tuber microsphaerosporum
AAGAGCCCGCCCCGGCCCCTGCCCCTGCACCTAAAGGGAGGGAAAGGGGAAGAGAAAGGGAAAGGGAAAGGGAAAGGGAAAGGGAAAGGGAACGGGAACGGGAAAGGGAAAAGGAAAGGGAAAGGGAAAAGGAAAGGGAAAGGGAAAAGAAGTCAAAGAAAGATGTTTCGGTCTGGGATGCCCTTCTTGGAGCGCCAAAGACAGCAAAAAAGAAGGCCCCGGATGTTGAGGTCAGCATTGATTCCAACCCTTGTGTGATAGAAAGCGAGAGCGAAGCAGATCGCGATGCTGAGATAGACAATGGGGAACAGCGTGTTCGAAGGTCTTCTATTGAGGTTGACGCCAATGGCAGTCCCATCAAAGTGGTTGGTTTCAGGGAGCTGTGGAAGCTGAACAAAGAAGTCGGAAAGCGACAGAAAAGTGCGAGGAACACACCTCTGGTAGAGAAAACCCAGGAAGAAGCTATTCCAGAAGCCATCCCAGAAGCTACACCAGCTCCTCTACCTGCTCCGGAATTGACAATTGAAATTCCACAATTTGAAGGTTAATCTCTTGTGACGTGTCTTGGAATGTTGGGCTGGTTGCTAACGTCGCCTATCGCAGAACCTGAAATTGCACCTGAAACGCCAGCACCTGAAATGCTTCCTATCGAATCATATCTCGTTCCGCCCACACCAATACCGCCAACACCTCAATTTGACGTTGGCGAACCCTCTCCACGCGAAAGTGAATTTCCTCCTCCTGCTCTTGCTCCTGCTCCTCGATCCTCAAAGAAAGAGAGGAAAAAGAAGAAAGAGCGGAAACACGAAGAGGAACCAATTGAGGAAGCTCCAGCTCCTCCCGAGCCAACTATTGTTGAACCTGAAGCAGAGCCAACCGTCGAGCCTGAAGCAGAACCAGAGGCCGCCCCGGCATCCGAACCCGAGCCCGAGCCAGCTTACTCGTCTAAGAAGGAGAGAAAGAAGAAGGAGAAAAAGAGGAAGGAACGAAAGGAGAAGGAAGCAGTGGAAGAACCCTCTGCGCCCGAGGTCCCTGAAGTCGCCGAAGAGGCTTTGCCTGAGACCGAAGACGTGCTCGAGCCAGAACCTGAGGCGTCCCCTACTTCTGGCCCCGGTTTGATCATGGGAATGTTGACCGGTTGGGGAAGTAGATCTGGCTCTGGCTCCGCTGCCTCTGGTGTTTCCGCGAACCCAGACCCTGAATCCGCACCGGCTGCCGGAGTCGAAGCCGACGCCGACGCCGACGCTGAAGATCACGAACATTGGTCTCAAAAAGATCCCGAATCAGAGCCCGAACAAGACCGTGAATCCGATCCAGCACCAGAGCCAGAAGCTCCAATGGGAAGACAGAGTCGAGGACACAGTTTCGATGCAGCGCCGGCCCCGGCACATTACGCTGGATATCCGGGGTATTCTGGTTACCCTGGCTATCCGGGTTACCAGGGTTACCCCGCCCACCACTTTGACCATGACCCACCTGCGCCCAGAGCGCTCATGCCAGAAGAGCTTCTAGAGGAGAAGCCCCATCGTCATCGTAGCCGTAGGTACAGGGAGCTTCAAGAAGAGGTACATGCTGCGAACGGCAAGGAAGTCAAGGAGAAACATCGCCGCCGTAAAGTATCGATCCAAGAGCCTGAAGGCGTTGCCATCGTTATGGAGCGGAAGAAGACGCATTCCTCGGAAAATGTCGATGAAGACAAAGAAGCTCGCAGGGAGCGACGGCGCCTCAAGAAGCTAGCAGCAGAACAGGCAGAACAGGCAGAGGTAGATAGATTGCGCAGGGAGGCTGAAGAGAGGGCGCAAGCTGAGTCCAGGGCCCGTACTGAGGCTAAGGAAAGGGCACGTATCGAAGCGGAAGAACGGGAGCGTGCTGAAAAGGAGCGGAGACGTGCTGAGAGGCGGGCCAAGAGGGCAAAGAAGGAGACCGAGATCAGAGAGAAGGAAGCTAGGTTACGAATAGCTGAGCAGGAAGCTTTGCTAAGGGAAGCCGAACTGAGGGCAAGGGAGGAGGCCATCGCCGTAAGCCGACAAAAACTTGAGAGACGGAAGTCGTCCCGGAGAAATTCTGGCATTCCGACCGAGGTTAGCGAAACCCGAGAAAAAGAAGCCCGGAGAGAAGCCCGCCGCGTTAAGAAGGCTGCAAATGAGGGCCGTGTCAGCATGTCTAGGTCAAACAGTGACCAGATGCAACAGCGCGATCATGGTCGTGTCAGCATCTCCGGTTCCAATAGTGATCAAATCCAACATGCGCAGGACCTAGCGAGGGCCATGAATGGCATCAGCAGGAGATACTCGGGTGTCTACATTCCCGACAGCGAGCGGAGCGACCCTTACGATGAGGAATACGAGCGCGAGCAGCGACGCCGAATGCGTCGAGAGCGCCGAGATGCACGCAAAGCACAAGAAGCCAACCTCTGGCAGAATAGGGAGGACATCAGCGGCTCGATAACCCCCGAGCAGATTCCTGAAAGCGAAGATGCGAACAACCACCGTCTCTCGTCTACCTACTCCAATGACATGATCGAAGAGGAGCAGGCGCTCAGGGAGCGCAGGAGGCAGCGCAAGGAGACGCGAAAGGCGCTGGAAAGAGACCTGACAATGGAAAAAGAACCCGTGAGAGTTGATGACGAAGAGCGCCGGGCGAAGAAACACGCTAGGAAGGAGGAGAAGAGGTCCAAGGAGACGGAGGACCCCGAGGCTAAAGCCGCACGTCGCGCTGTGAGGGCCAAGAAGAAGTTGGAAAGGGAAAGATTTAATGGGGGGTTAACCGACCATGAAGGTTATATTACCGGAGGCGGTGGTGGTAACAAGAAGTTGGAAAGGGAAAGATTTAATGGGGGGTTAACCGACCATGAAGGTTATATTACCGGAGGCGGTGGTGGTAACAAGAAGGGTAGCTGGTGGAAGAAGCTCCTCGGTTAAATAAAATATCCTCCTCCTCTTTTGTTACCCTCAGTGCGGTATTAGTGGGTGTTCTCTCTATCTATTTCTTTATGTATTTGTCGTTACGGATACCTGGAGTGTTACGGATTTGATGTCTTTTTCAAGCTTGCTCATGCTCTACGCTTTCTTCCTAATTTCCTGTCCATTGTACATTTTTCTATGTCACTATGTCGTACGATCATGGTGGAACCAGTTCTGATTTTATTTTATTTTATTCACCCTTCTGCCACCTCCCTCCTCTCTCATTCCATTTCGCTGTTCAATACCCATCAAATATCTTGTTTTAACTTTCTTTTTTTCCCACTTCTCTCTTTTATCCGTTGATATTTATATATTCATTTTTCCCCCCTTCTTGTAATGCGGTACGGTACGGGGTTTGTGGTTTGTGTGAACGTGCAAGGGAGGAAAAAAAAGTATTTCTAGTTCTGAAACTAATATGGTTTTGTCTGTCTATTGTGGAATTTCCCTGGGTGCTAGTGAGTTGTGATTCGTGACCTTGTTTGTTATTGGGTGTTTGTCTTGCGCATGTGCTGCATGTGTACAGCACAGCGCACAGAATTGTACAGTACTGTAGGGGAATGGTAAGTTAGGTGCTGTGCGATAGGATTGATGCACAATACGTGCAAAGGGCAAAAAAAAAAGAGAAACCTAATTTCACTCTTACTGAGATTTGAACGACACGAGTGTCGTGTGCTGGCGTTTGGAGGGGGGTGTTTTGGCATGCGTGCTGTACCGTACGAGTGTTGGAGAGGTGATGGAGGAGTTGGGAGAGTAGAAAGGGAGGAGGGAAGAGGGGGGGTATGCAGGCCTGCTTTGGTCCTTGTTTAAGGCTGTCTGTGGTAGTATGATATACGAGAGCTATTCGCCCGTTTCCCACCAATGATATACGATCGCATCTACAAAAGTTCCCATACCCCTTCCGTGGATTACTTGCCCTCTTTCTATTTATTATTCGGTACTATAAAAACAAAAACAGAAAAAACGGATTGTGATAAAAGTTTGCAATGTCGCTAGAGGCGTATCCGAAAACGGTTATCTAACATAAAGGGCTACTTGGCGTTCAGTTGTTGATAGGTATCGTTCTTGGGGTGCCGTGCGGTACAATGAAAGGAAAGGGTATATACGGTATTTTAGTTACGCCACCGATATGCCACCGGGGACTGACTGATACGATACGAGTTATATCACCGGGGGATTCTCTTACTAGCAAAACGGATTTTGAGGGGGTTTGCAAAAGAGCTCATGAACATGCAATGGCTGTTTTGGATGGGAGATCTATAATATAATATTAGAGTTGCTAATATCCTAAATGTTGATCCCCCCCCTCCGGCCATCCTGCACCTTTTTTTTTATCCCCTCCAGCGCTATACACTGTACGGGTTTCCTAAGCCTACGGCAGGTCGTCGGTTATCGCCTTTGGCCTTCTGTCTCTTCTGGCGAATAAGTCATTTCCCGCGGGATCGCCTCGATATTCAAGGGGGATGATCGAAACCTGCTGTAGGTAATATATAGCTGTCTGCACGGGATCTCCTATGTCACGGCTTCCTTCAAAGCACGATGCCGGAATAGTTTTCGGGATATTTCTGGCGGTATTTGCATCTGGCTGCTCTGCCTGTTGGGTGGAGTGTTGCCCCCTTTTTACGGCCTTGAGTAAAGATATTTAGCGGCGCTGTCGTGCCGGATTTTCACGAACGGGGCAATGCCGCTGCTCCCCAGTAAGAGGCTTCTCAACCTCACTTGGGTATGGCGACCTTCCGGGGGGGGAGTGTATAAATGCTTGGTGGGTTTCCGATGAACTTGTCCCAGTGATTCGAGAAGCGCAAGTCATTTTTTCTTCCTCTCATCGGTCCAGAGAGTCGGGGAATAAATAGAGAACGAAGGCTGCGTGAGGATGAGAAAGTCTGGACTATTCCGCAGTGTCGGAAAGTCGTAAGTCCCCAGCCACTAGTGAGTCTTCTCTTTTTCTCCAATCCCCAAAACAATTTCCCCGGGGATATCCTCCAGCTCAGAAAGAGCCTGCGGATTCATCAGCGGTTGCTCATTTTGAGCGGCGAGGCCGAGATGGAAGCAGGTAATGGGGGCATATCGTCCTTGCGGCTCATCACATGTGCTGTCTACCACCAGAGGAGTAACGTCATGCCTTTAAGATACTGCCTTTCCTTTCTCGAAGATCATCTCACTTACCTGAGATAAATCTTCTTGGTTCTCGGATTGCCGTATGGGAAAGCAGGGCCCGCATTATCGAGTTCATCTTCCCCTCTGCCATCGAGCCAACTTCAAAGTTCATCGGTTTTTCGAAGCCGGTTCCCCACGTTGTGATGCCATAGGCGGGGCTCAGGGAGGGATACCTGGGCTGTAGTCTCAGATCGATCATAGGCAATGGTAGTGATTTGACTCATTGAAAAAGTTGATGTTATCACTAAAAATTTCTGTTTGCTGCTCGGAATGTGGTCAATAGTGTTAGAATCTGTTGGCGGAACTCTCGGGGATGGGGAAAGGCGGGGGCTAACTTAAGTGTAGCCTTGTGTATTAGACAGCTGAGGACGGTCTAATGAGTCCACGTGGAGTTTATGAAACCCATGTGTGAAAATTAAGAGAAGGATATAGTCCATATTTCGTGAGCCCTTTAAGTTTAAGTATCGAAGCACACAAATCGTGCGCCGTCTTCCACAAAAATCTAGGGATTCTAGCTGTAGAATGGAGCAGTATGTAGGCTTAAGAAGGTATACTGGGAGTGCGCCTTTGATCCTGCACAAGAGAGTCCAGACAACTAACTGGGGTCCGAACTAGTTCTGTTCTCTTCGAGAGATTGCCCTTGCCTCCTTGCCCTTTCGCCAGAAGAACAATGGCGAAAAAAGGAGAAACTGATCTCGCGGGTAAATCAAAAATTAAGCTGCCCAGGTGCCCGAAGGCAGTCTGGCGTAGTGCCCATCTTCGTAGTGCAATGGAGGTGGGAAGCTCCGAGAATCGACCAATGGTGAATGGCGGACACTGCTACCAGATACCAGTAGGGATACTGCTACCGGATAAGTATGGGGAGGGGGAGGTGCATGGGGGGAGAAGGGTGAGGTGCATGGGGGGAGAAGGACGAGTGTAGAGATGGAAGTGCGTGGGGAGAGAAGGGGGAGAGGGGAGAGGGAGGTATTTATAGAGGAGAGTCGGGGATGCCAAAGCTTTCTAGATTTGGCCGATAGGAAATGATAGGGTTCGCGGTTTAATATGTGGAAGGATCAACGAGAGGTGGTTTTGGGCTAGGGTAACGAGTGAGTGGCGAGCCCGTCGTGAATCTAATTTGGAACGCGGGGGGTGGCTGCTTTATTTACTGGACCCAATATTTCACATTCGCCCTCCCACATTGGCCAGGTATAAGATGGAAAAGAGAAGAAAAGAAAGAAAAGAGAGAGATAATGGCCTTCTGAGATAAATCAAAAACTATGTGGTCTGAACGCGCTGGCTCACCACCGGCTCAGATGAACCTCATAAGAGCTAGCTTTCTTTCAGAACTTGGTTCTACCTGCACCACGCGCGCGGCGAAGAAAAACAAGCCGGGATACCACTGATGAGGTAAAGGACCCTATAGGGCCCGCCCGTTATCTGTAGGGACCTGTGGTTCTCATCCATTGCCCTGAGGTCTTGTACTGTACGTTCCGGAATCCGAGGCAATGATAGGGCTCGCCTCTCCGTCCCGGGCGCCTCTCCGGTACTGCTACCGTCCCATCAGGGTCTCCAAGACGGGCTGGCTGGACGTTTGGGTTCGCTGTGCACCGTCAGATACTTGCCTGGCCTTCGCCGTCGTTATGTATGGCATTTGGTCCTAAATTCTGTGGCATAAGATGCCGGGGCTGAGAGAAGCCTTAAGTTCTTAGAAACGGATAGGCAATCCCATAACTGGATCAAACCGCGGAATGGGCTCTGAGTGATTTTTTGGGGTGACCGAATCGTGAGTTACCTAGCCGTAGGTGCTGGTTGCGTATGGCTGTTTTCACAAGATTAGGTACTATATTTGTAGGGGTATAAGTTATACCATACCACGATCAAGTGCCTTTCCCCATCCCAAATACTTAAGGAATCGCCAATATAATGCCGCTTACAGTCAGAGGGAAACTTACTTGAGAGACCATGATTGGAATATGTTCAAAATGTGAACGCCAAAGGCACAATCTATTCTATGTGGATAATACTGCACAGGTACGAGGGGTGCTGTGGGCACGCTAAGCGAGGAGGGAGATAGTAGTAGAGCAGATTGGTAATCAATAATATTTATTAGAGGCTATCTAAAGGAGTTCACCTATCCAGGTATTCAACCCCTGAGGCGTTACGTTCCATGGGGTAAGCCAACCCAAATCAAACCAACCTGCTATGCCGCAGCCACTCTGGTATGTGACCAACCGTAGGAGATATAGCGATAGCGCACCATTACCCTCAATACATCAAGCGTGCCCATCCGGGTCGTAGCCGTCAGCTCAGGTCGGCAAGGCACCACCAGGGCAAGAAAGCCCCCAACGACAGAATCTCCCAGCTACATAGGGGCGTAATCACAACAATAATAAACGGCCTTCCTGCCGCCTGGACCCCCGAACAAAGGAAACCCACCAAATACAAAACCGGCAGACCGGCCTCGCGCCCCAACAAATAAAACACAAAAGAAAATCCACCAATCACATACCAAGAGAGAAGAGCAGCAAGAAAAAGGTACAAACCCCCAAAAAAAAGCCGCTAACTATCCTCTCCACCCACATCCTCCGCCAGCCGCCGCCGAGTCCGGTAAGCAACAGCATTACCCTCCCGACAAACAGCACACGTTCTATATTCGCGGCCCTCCTTCCACACAAAGGCAGCCGCATCCCGAGCGTGCCGGCACTTGGAACAGAACCTCATCTGCCCCGTACCCGGCCCATCTAAATCATCGGCCATCACCGCCGACGTCAACTTTGCCTCTCCCCGCAACCTCCTTGCAGAAGCAGAGTTCATGGCCCGGCACTTGGCACAGACCTTGTACACCCCCCCTCCTGGTTTCACCTCAGCCGGGCGAAAACACTTGCAGGAGCCACAAAAGACCCCATCGGCGGGCAAACCACGGGAGCGCCATCCTCTATTCTCCTTCCGACGCCGATCAAAAAAGGCCGGCCCGGAAATATCAACCCCAACTGGAACGTCAACCGTAGCCCCCAAGGGCGGGAACTCGTCATCATACAACGACGTAACATCCGCTGGAGGCGGGGACGATCCGACAGCCAACTCCACAACAGCGGGGACAACCACCTCCTTCCCCTTTCTCAATCTACGCCGATGCTTCCCACGAGCCGTCGGCACAACAATCGCCCCATCTGAGGACGAGGGCTCAGCCACGAGTGGCTCAGGCTCCTCTAGACCCGAAGGAAAGGAAGCCACCTCATCCCCAACATCAGCCACGGAGGCAGCCACACCAGCCAACCCCTCCTCAACACCGTATTTGTCGTCACCCGAAGGTGACTCCCCAAGGATCGCCAAAGCCTTGGTAAGGTCCTCGATCTCAAGGCCCGCTCGATGGAGCCTCTTTGAGAGGACGGCGACGTGATGGTGCAGCTGAGAGTTTATGGCCTTGAGGGCCAGAATGCATTCGACCGAGCGAGAAAGGACCTGCCCCTGCTTTGCAACAGAGGAGGCAGAAAAGGTAGTAGAACCTCGCTTAACCATTGCGACCGAGTAAAACGGGAACGGTAGAAAGATAGAGGAACTTAAGAAGTCAATAAGGAAGATAAAACAAGTTCCAAATGACGAGATACCGGTGACCAGCCGATGAATTAAAATCAAGAGAAATCATTCCCTTGAAGCTAAAGACTTGAAGCTATCGTGAGATAAGAATCAAGGAAGATGGTTGGTAGAATCCCCAAAATGTGACGTGTCGACCACGCGGGACGGTGTTGAAAAAGACAGATTGGTAGGAGTTCTGGTTCTTAATTCTACCTAAGCGAGGTGGGCGGTAGCGACCATATTTATACAAAAGTGCGTCCCCCAAGTATAAGAGAAATAATATAGGGAAACAATGTAAGAAACATAAGTGCGAACATGTTTGACCCTGAAATCCTGCCAAGTAAATTCCAAATAATGTGTCTAAATCTAAGATGGTGTGAGCGGAATATTAGGAATAATTATGAGATAATATGACCAAGATTGATGCATAAACCATGCATAAACAACCGTGAAATCCCGAACACCAGATAAAAAAATAAACATACCAAAATCCCAATATGTCCTGAAATAATAATGAAGTACAATATAATATATCCTAGCTGTAGTAATGTAAGCGGTGTACAGGTGAAACCGAAACACAAGCCAAGTATGAGAAATATATAGTAATATCATGAAATATATATAGGAAATATACGGAAATTTCAACAGAATACTGCTCTGGGGTTTCACCGGAACTATTATTCCTGAAGCGATATAATACCAGGAATTCAGCGACGAGAGGCACACACAAGGAGTAATTCGCCCTAGGGGATGAGAGAGCAATTGCTTTATCCTCTCTGAGAGATAACGCATAATGCTGGAGCGAGCGTAGTAGCGAAAGGGGGAGATCTTTCAGTTAATGCCTAAGATAACGGAAGTTATGGGTTAGAGTTGTTATCTTAAAGAGCAAGCATAGAGGAGGTCTATTAAGATATTCACTAAAGGGCTGCCAGGCCTAACATCGCGAAACCCCATGCTGATCAAGATATTGGCTTCCCCTGTAAAGTTGCAGTAACTCAGAGTTGATCAAAGAAACAAGGTGAGTTTCTGGCTGTTTTTGTACTTTGCCTTAGTCTTCTCGCTCTACGGCCAGGAACACAATGACAAAAAAGAGGAATAAACCTTGGGGGTAAATCAAAAATTGAGCAGCCCAGGTGCCCGAAGGCAGCTGGCGTAGCGCTTACCTTTGTAGTGCAATAAAGGTGGGACACCACGAGAATCCACCAACGATGAGCGGTGGGTCCTGCTACTAGGTAAGTATGAGGAGAAAAGATGGAGTGGGGAGAGGGAGGTATTTATAGAGGAGGGACCTGGATGCCAAGACTTTGAGAATTTTTGCCGACTGGAAATGATAGGGTCGGGGTTAACATTGGGGGGATTGGCGAGTCGTGGAGGGCTGGGCAAACTATGGTGGGGATGAACTTTCGTGAATCTCACCTGGAATATAGGAAGCTACTACTGATTTATTAGGCCCAGCGATATTTTGCCTTGCTCCTCCGCGCATTGGCGAGGAGCTTGATGAAAAAACAAGAAAAAAGAGAGTAATAATAGCTATCCGAAATAAGACGGGGAGCATGTGGCTTGGAAGCTCTTGCCAAGCTACTGTGGTGAGAACGAATCCCGTGAAAACTAGGCTGCCGGGAGCAGCTAATCCTACTTCCTATATCGCGCTGCATGATTGAAAGAAAAACAACATTTGGGGTCGTATTACTGATGGAATGGAGGGGGGGGTACTTAAAGAGAGAACAGAGTGGGGAGAAGTATTCCTAGATGCTGCTACTATGCATTTACGCAAACAAGGAATTGGGTGCTCGGGGGAGATGGTGTATTATCTTGCTGTTAGTGAAGGTGCGTTCAATGGTTGTTTTGGACGCGTCGGGAGTTTGTGTTGGTTCTTCCTCCACAGGTATTTGAGCATAGCATTCACTCTTAAATTTTGTGGCATGAGATATCGGTGACTTGAAGAAGCCGCCCTAAAACGCTAGAGCCAGATACGCGATTCGATAAAACCATGGAATATTCGTGTAATCCCAATTCCCACTTTTATGAGATCTAGCCTGAGGGTGTTATTGAGGCATTGATTTGGGATTTCGAGACCCACGATTATGCGGGAGATATTCTAATTATGGTATTGGCCGTTTTCGTATCTTTAACTTCTTGCCTTAATCCCCTCGCTCTATGGCCAGGTAGACAATGGCAAAAAAGGAGAGACAAATCTCAGGGGTAAATCAAAAATTAAGCAGCCCAGGTGTCCGAAGGCAGCTGGCGCAGTGCCCACCTTTGTAGTGCAATAAAGGTGGGACACCACGAGAATCCACCAACGGTGAGCGGTGGGTCCTGCTACTAGGTAAGTATGGGGAGAGAAGATGGATTGGGAAGAGGAGGTATTTATAGAGGAAAGACAGGGATGCCAAGACTTTGAGAATTTTTGCCGACAGGAAATGATAGGGTCGGGGTTTAAACATTGGCGAGTGGTGGTGGGCTGGGCAAATTATGGTTGAGATGAACTTTTCGAGGGCTTTATTCGGAGTAGAAGAGAGTGCTATTGATTTTAGCTAAACAAACTTTCGCCCTCATCACGCAGTGCAACAGTTAGGGAGATATGGAGAAAGGGGGGGGTGGGAAAAATCACCTCTGAAATTAATCAAAAGTCATATGGCCCGGTAGCGCCATAGAGAAAATAGAGGTGGCGGGAAAGGTCTCCAGAATGTTTCCAAGATGCGTTCGCGCACACAAGTTACAGGTGATTGCATATCTAGGGGAGATGACTTTTATTTGATTGTTGATATATGTATGAGAGTTCCGGAATACATTAACTGCTTGTGTGGCCTCTTCCCTCATCAGGCATTGCATTCTCAATCTCAGTGGCATGAGATATGGGTGGGTTGGAGGGGTCTTGGGGTGTTAGAAGGTGATGCGAAATTCTATAGATCGCCAGAGGGCGCTTGATCTAACCGCGGGATATAAATGCAATGCTAATCCCCTAGTGGGAGGAAAGCTCGTCTAAGGCGGTTGTTGAGATAAGGCCTAGGAATTTTGAGCCCGCGATTACACTGGAAGCTATCCCATGGCTCGTAGCATGCATTTCGCCGTAATTTGGTCCGAGACAACGACCATATACAACA
>QOVD01002312.1:0-21937 GCA_003521225.1 Tuber microsphaerosporum
GGCCCAGCTGGCGGAGGAAGAAAGGGCGGTTGTGGGTATCGGGTCGGGGAGGGAATGCCATCAGTCTCGGCGACAATTGCGTCTGGCCTAATACGAACTCTAGATGGAGGGTGTCTCCCGGGAACAACGACGTCTTCCTCCGCAATTGTTGCCTATAATACCGATTGGTATATGTTAATGGATCTCCCTCTTTTTTGTTCTATCTTTGTATGAGTTTTACCTTAGGGGAATGCGCGGGAGGGCCTGACTTCCTATGGCCGCCCTTCTCAGGGGCTGGTGCTGGTGCTGGTGGGCGTGGAGGTGGAGGAGGAGGCGGGGGAGGAGGCGGAGGATATCGACCGGGTGTGTCAAGATCTGGAATGCGAAACAGAGGAGATGGGGCGTTCGGGTAGGGAGGAGGACTTGCTTCAACCAGCGCAACACTTGCCAGGTACGCTGAGGCCAGCAGAAAGTTCTTCATGCTGGAAGGGATGTAGGGAGCAGTAGAAAATACAAAAGGCCTATGAGAAGAACCCACCCCGCCAGGAAGGATTAATCACAGAGCCTTAAGGTATTGTCAGAGACTTGAGCGGGGAAATTCTCCAACAGACACTGCTGGGTTGTTCCCGCTTCTTATGATCTGACAAGAAGGGGATTATGCAATGCGTATGGTATCTTTCTCTAGGCTGGTGGATTTGCAGCCAAGTCGAACCGATTGCACTTCTGTGTCCACACAGTAGCCCAGTGAGTCGTGAAAAATTTCTCTCGGAGTTTCCTAAACCAACCCACGGAATGAATATTTTAGTCGCCAATCAGATCATTAATACCTGTGGGCCTAGTTTCTCCGAGGGAGGACGTAAATATTTCGGTGGTCATAAGAGCGCCATTGTTTCTTCATCGTGGAGATGAAAACATCCTAAAACTCTGCGGCTTGAAGAGCTAAAAGCACCCCAGCAAAAGTTTTGGTGAAACGGGCTTTTTACACCAAAAGTACCGACTTTTAGCTACTTGTAGTTTATGAACTATAAAGAATTTTCTAACCTAACTTCTCATATATAGCTACAATGACTTGTTTCGAGTTGGCCAAAAAGTGTCATTTTACATACGAAATTGGCATAGCAACGGGTATGATCCACTTTGAGGACTGGTAGCTGGGCCCCAGAAAGTTAATTGAGCTGATAAGTGGTATTAGGCCAAAGCTGCAATGAAGTTGAAAATAAGTAGGTAAGTCACAAATATTATTTGAAGCAACTCCAGGTGTGGGGGTTGGTCAAACATGGCGAGTTTTGGTGCAAAAAGGCCGTTTCACCAAGACTTTTGCTTAGGGATTGTACTTCGCTCCTGGATACCTGGTCTTGGCATCATTTCCATCGCCTGTCGTCAAAACATGCCCAATTTATGATGCCATCCTTACACGTTTGATGCATTAATAACTATGTGAGGGACCACTAGCCTCCAGGGACACAAATGTCTTAGGGAAATTAGATTTAGGACCCTTCTCGTCAGCCCTATTGCCTTAATTTGAAAGTGGTCATATGGGCTCACATCGGCTCACACCCAATCTCGCGTGGCCGGATTTCAGGATCGGAATTTGGGGAATTGCTAGCCGATCGGCTTCATGTTTACGGATCAAGAATAAATTGGGAACCTTTGGCGCGGAGGTGAGGAGAATTTTTGTCTCGCCCAGAGCAGGATTCCTAATTGCATAGGTGTAAAGCGCAAAACCTATTTCGGTCAAGCAGCAGTCAGCACCTTAGAATACCGCATTTTTTGGGTAAACCCGAAATGGCGCCTGGCCGCAAAAGTGGCAGTTAGCGGCATTACAGGTGAACCCCACGTGCGATTTTCTAACCTTAGCGACATTTTGGGTTTACCCAGAAAATGCGGTACGTGGTAAGTGCTAGAGCGGGTGACGGACTTCTTTCGGGGTTTCTGCACTTACGGAATGCCGATGAGAGTGCAGGTGGTGAATACCAGTTAGAGCAGGCCTAAATCTCGCGAAAACTAAACCCCGTTCGCAAATCTGATTTAGGGCTTGTTAGGCGGGCGAGCAGAATATCGTATCACAGTTTTCGAAACCGAGGGTTACCTGCGGCCGCGCCAAGGGACAGACGAGTTATGGTTGGGGAAAATGTTGAGGTGTTCACGAGCTAGAAAATCGGACAAAAGTTGGTGCATAGCTTAGGCCCTGTTTGGATACGACCGTTCCGTTCCGTTCCCCCATACAAATGACCGTTCGCCTTCCATTTCGAAATGGAAGAACTGAACTGGCGTTTGGCAAACATGAAACTTGGCAACTGTTCCATTTCGAAATGGTCGCACCAACCATTTTACAACAGAGTGGCTTGGCAATTATCATGATAAACTTTATATGGCAATGAAGGGTCGACGGCTTATCCAAACAGTATGGTTCCTGCCATTCAAAAAGGGGACCTGGCTGTGCAAAGAGTGTTACATGTGGCAGTGCTAATTTTATTGCCAAGACAGCCTTGTTAGGGTACAATCATTTCTTTAGCGCGTTAGGTAAGAGATATTAGGTTGTAATTTACCAATTAACTTGTATGATAATATGAATCTATATAGGGAAAAATATATATTCATAAATACTTTGCAATAATAAGTAGATATTAAAGAGAGAAGCAATTCATTATTGAATTCATGAATTACAATCAATTAAACTTAAATAATTAGAGCAATATTGACTAATAAATCTCAGAGCTATTTAACATCACTTTAGGTTTCTGGTTTTATTTTTATATATTTGTCAGATTTTTGTAATCACAGAATAGAAAACTTCTTTTTTAGAAAATAATTTCCTGCTGATTAAGATAACTAAGTGTGGCTAAATGTAACACCTTTTTGTCTTCCCCACCAAAAATCCAACTTTTCAAATCCTTAAGGCAACACAACAACAAATATAATTGCAGAAAAAAAACCTGTTTTCTATTCCCCTTTATCTTGTCTTTCAGAACCAGGTTATTTTTCTGCAATTATGTTTCTAGTTGTATTGCCTTAAGGATTTGAAAATGGACAAAAATCTGGTCTCCTTTTTGAATGGCAGGAACTATACCTACCTGAGAATCAACAAGTTCTCTCTCATCTCCACTATCTTGATTCACCTAACAAGTAGGATGCATATGCACAACTGAAGGAATACACAAGCCCAAAAACATCCTCCAAATTGTTTTTCCCTCCCCTCTTTCTTTACCTAACTTTATATCTTAGCTTCCTTTCCCAACCTACTTCAAAGACTTCTCTCAACCAAACTTGACAAATTACAAACTACACCTCTACCCAATATAAACTTGATTTCCTTCTCCATACTCTCCAATACAGTAGCACACAACTTGGTTCTAAAAATGGATAATCAAATCAACCCACAAAATGTAGTGGTATTAATTCAAATCAAAGTTCGTCAATGCCACCACCATGTTACCAGACATCATAATATAAATTCTCTATTCGTCACTGGAGTGATCATTAAAGATGGCAATATCAATCTACATATATTTAGTGTGTTAAATTCTTTAGCCAGTCTGTGATCTCCAAAGAGTGACAACAAGTTATTGTGATAACTCTTCTGCTATTGTCTGAGAAGCGCCAAATACAACTATTGCAAAGAATAAGGAAGTTGAACCAAGTCTTAAGAGATATCTCAACAAAGTATGGGAAATACTAAGAAAGCTTTCTAATAAGTATGTCCTAATGTGGAATACTAAAGCTCCCTATGGTCAATAATAGAATCATTTTAGACAAACATAAGTGAAACTTCCAGACTCTAGAGGAGACTGACTATTCCTAGAACTATTTTGTGAGATTTATAAATATACAAGAGAAAAAGATATGAAATAAACAAGAAAATCGTGGCAGGGCCTCTCTACTGTATTCAAAGAGCTATGTAAGCTTTGTAATAGAAAGCTGACAGGCTTAGAAGAAGACCTAAAAATCAAATATCTAGCCTTAGAAAATGGATACAAACTTCTAAGCCGTCAGTACCTTGAAGAAAAAGAAATGGAAATGGCTTATGGCTCAATAGAGCTTACCACTGAACAAGTATATATTATTACTGAAAATTGTTTGTTTTGCAAAATGCTCATCTACAAACTCAAAGATACACTATTTTATATAATAATATTTTTCAAGTTTGTTTACTAAAATTATGCCAGTGTCCAACTAGATCCTAAAGCTAAATATGAATTCAGATTCCATAATGCTCTAAAGAAGATAACCAGCTTGTATAGATATTTCCTATCACTAGTGGCATATGCCCATTAGCCACAATTACCCCCTGCTTTTGAAAGTAAACTATCAATCACAACTGTCTCTAAGCCCAAAGAGCAATCAATAATACTACCAGGATCAAAACACAAGTGGCAGGATTTTATCTATAAGGTCTATACCGGATATTTTACCAAGAAAGAAGACCCTGACAATCAGGAAGCAGAAACACTTCACTCAAATGTTGAAGCAAAAGGAAATATCTGGAATACCTTATCCCATTACTAGTGCTAGCTGATTGCACATTTGGAAAACATGAAAAATAATAAAAAGGAAAAAAGCCTATTAGTAGAGGTATCACTGAATATCAAATCATACTAGTAGTCAAAAGCTACGTGTTAGGCATATTGAAGCTCCTGTATGAAATACTGGAATCCAGCGCACAGACCTCCGAAGCGCACAGACCCCTGCGCACAGACCTCAAAAATACGGCCATTATACCCCTGCGGCCCCGACGTTGGAACACTACTTTCGTTGCCGCACCAGTGGTAGTTGCACTCGCACTCCAGAAGGTCCCTCCAGGGACCACTCGCAATAACACCATATACGTCGCGGCCGTCCGTCCGACCGGATGCTGTTCGCAGAATATATGAGAAGAGAACCTAGCGAAAATTATGCAAGTGGTTCGGACCAAATCGGTCGACGTCACATAAAGCTATAGGCCTTCAAAGTTATGAGAGCTGAGGGAAACAAAAGAGTGGACGCCTAGGCAAAGTCTCCCCATGAGGAAATTAGATACTAGTACGCATAGTGGAGACCAACAGTCCCACTCAGAGTCAGTCAGTAAGGGAGAGGCATTGCGCGCAATTAGCCATAGGAGCGATTGCAAGCAAGAGTCATCCCGAAACCTGATGCGCATGCAGCCTAAGAACTCATACGCATTGAATGGTCTGACGACCAAGGAGTTGGCCACTCCTTACATGGCTCAGTGAAGAAAGTTATAACGTTAGTACCTATTTGGACTACGAGAACTCTGCACACCTATCGTTGAAGAGAATGACACACCCTCACGATTAAATGAATAGTGTATGTCTTCATAATGCTAAGCAAGTAGTCGAACAGTTGTCAGGGTCAGAGAGTATTCGCACTTTTTAGTTAGTAGTTATTAGTTAGCCCGCGAACACTCAGACGCGGAATATAAATATCGAAGTGCCTCCCTTGCTACAAAAAATCATCAAGCACCGGAGAAGAGATATTATCAATATAAAAAGTTATTACGCTACAAATCTTATTCTTACACAATTATCTTTTACTTTTACTTCAATTACTTCTCACGAGAGATAGTTACCTACGAGCCTTCTTAGACAAATCTCCGAAGATACCTACCCAGGCCTAGTCCGATATTATAGTTCCACTATCGGCTACCCCTAACACTACGGTAGAGGGGAGACAGGAGAACTTCTTAATGTAGATACTAGTAAACACAAGAAAGCAGTTGTCAGTAGGCAAAAGGAAGAGGTGATAGGAGTACAGAAGCAAGTGGTTGGTGGGCAAAAGCAGGAGGTAGTACTAGTAAGTGGGCACAAGCAAAAGATTATAGGTTGGCACAGGCAAGAAAATATGGGAGGGCAAAAGCAAGTAGTAGTAGGTGGCCAAAAGCAAAAGGCGGTAGCTAGATACAAGAGAGAAGTCATATGTGGAACAAAGCAAGAGAAGATAGGTTGGCAAAAGCAAGCAGTAGGGGGTAGGTATACTGGTGTGCAAGAGATATATAGATACAAGCAAGCAGTAGTGAGTAGGCAGAAGCAAGCAGTAGTTTGTAACCACAAACAAGAAATAGATAGATACTGTTACAAATGGAGTAAGGTTTGTAGGTTTTCACAAGATTCGCATTCACAAATCCTAGAGTTTTGAGAATTACACAATGTTACTATATTTCAGTCATGGTACAAGTATTTCACATATGAGTCAAGTATGACTCATATTTTGTTAAAGTTATTTAGGTAATAATAACGTGATTAAGTTATATGATATTATGATTTCACTTAAGTCACGATAGAGACTCATAGTATTAGTTTAGATTACTAAGCAGCTATGGAAAGAACTAATTAAGGAGCACAGGCTAAGAGGACAGTTAGTTCTTTATACAACTATTCACTGTTATTTCCTACTTATACTTTATACAATAAAACTATCTTTACACTCTCTAAGATCATTACCTGACAGCAGACTGTATGCCTCAACCTCTTATCTGATTAGTAGATAAGGTACTCTGGAAATGTATCAGAAGAATATACAAGATGGTTGAAAACCTATAATCTCAACAGATGAGTACTCGAGACAAGTACTATTAGTTTACAAGAGTACTATAAGAGCACAACCTACTTTTTAGATAAAGATAAGATAAGGGTTGTTACCTATTGCGTGATATAAGTATAGAGTATTTCTAAGAAATACAAGCATGCAATAGTAAGCGAGCAGAAGCAAGAGGCAGTAAGAAGCAAGCAGTAAGCAGCAAGTGGATACAACAAGTGCTGGTGGGTGGGCAGAAGCAAGTGGTCGTGAGTAGCCACCCACAAGTGGCAAGTGGATACAATCAATCCATTGTGAGTAGACAAAAGCAAGCGGTGGTCAATAGCCACAGGCAAGAGGTAAGTGAATACAAGCAAGTAGTTGTGGGCAGGCAGAAGGAAGCAGTAAGTGGATACAAACAACCCATCATACATGGACAAAAGCAAGTAGTAGTCGATAGCAACAATTAAGAGGCCGGTGGATACAAGCAAGCAGTTTTGGACAGACAAGAGCAAGTAGTAGTGGGTGGGCAGAAGCAAGAGATGGTGGTAAGCCATCCTGAAGCAGCTAGTCTTTACAAGCAAGCAGTAATAGGTAGATAGAAGAAAGTTGTTGTAGGTAGCCATAAGCAAGAGGCAGGTGAATACAAGTAAGTAGTGATGAATGGGCACAAGCAAGGGAAAATAATTGGGCAAAAGCAAGTAGTTGGGGGTAGGTATATCCAAGAGGCAGGTGGATACAAGCAAGCGGACATCAGCAAAATGTATACGGCCCTCCTGGTTCCCCAAGGGGGGTTATGGTCCCCGTGGTACACCCTGGTGCCTTCTGGTCAACCCTGGTCCACTTTTTCTGTAAAATTTTGAAAAATGTGAATCAAGGTAGATCAGAGTAGACCATGTAGACCACGGGGACCACGACCCTCATTGGTGGACCAGGAGCGTTCAGGACCACCATGGACGCCCCTCCGACATCCTCCTGATAGAGGCGAGTGGGCAGAAGCAAGCAGTCATTGATAGCTACAGGCAAGAAGCAGGTGGATACAAGCAAGCAATAGGAGACGAGCAGAAGCAAGAGGTAGTAAGTATCCACCAGTAAGTGGCAAGTGAATACAAATAAGCAGCAGTAGGTGGACAGAAGCAAGTGGTAATCAGTAGCTACAAGCAAGAGACAGGTGTATACAAGCAAGCTATGGTTGGTGGGCAAAATCAGGAGGTAGTGGGCAGGAAGGAGGAAGAGGTAGCAGATTGGGGCAAGCAAGAGGGAGTTGAGGGACACAAGCAAGAGGTAGTCGGCGGATACAAGCAAGTGATAGTGAATAGGCAAAAGCAAGAAGTAGGTTGTATCTATACACAAGTGGCAAGTAGATACAACCAATTTGTAGGTAGATACCAACAAGTACGTGAAGGCCAGCATATACAAGCACAGGTTGGGAACAAGCAAGAGGTTGGGGGTAGGCATATACAAGTAGTAGATAGAGACAAATAAGCAGCACATAGGCATCTGCAAATGGGGCCAGGACAGCATATACAAATAGTAGATTGGCAGATTGTGACACACACAAGAATAGCTCACCATAATTAGGAAGAGAAAGCGACTCTGTAAAGGTAAGCATATGTCTAAACCCCAATACTTACAAGTAGGTGCGCCTAGAGGCATCTGTGGTGACTACTCCTGATACCAGAATAAAATAACTTTCCAAGATGATTAGTACTAATTGGAAAAATAAGCAAGAATGACTTTAGTATATTACCGGTGCATAGTACATGGCTGCATATTGCTTAGAATGATGGCCATCTGAACTGATCACTTTGCATTCCATAATATTATTATAGGTTTATATGCAAATGAGCTGCATATATAAACTTAGCATATATGAACAAAGAGATTAAAGACTACCTACTGGTCGAATGAGGACACCCTAAGGTAAAATAGAAGTCGGAAGATCCTCTAAGTTCGAGTGGGACAATTACTCCAGGTCAAAGAGTATTTGCATATTCTTTAACAAACCTAAGAAGTTAGAAAAATACATGATTGCAAGAAAAGTACAAGTAGTAAAATTTAAGTATAAGTAGTAAGGGCTTTCCTCAGAGTTTGAGAACATCAAGCAACAATGAAGCGCTCTCAACAATATAACAATATATATGAAAATTCAGGAATCTCAATCTTTTACCTATCTCAAGTCTTTCTGATATATTCTGTGTTATCTTGAACAATCTACAGCCTAGTTATCTCTACACTTCTAAGTTAGCTACCCCTTAATACAGATACAAACAGTTGCATATACCCACATGCAAATAGCAGAGGATGAGCACATAGAAGTGGGAGCCTGAAATAACTGGTGGAACGAAAATACTAGCTAGTCGACAGAGGAGAAAGGTAAGTAAAAGAGTTATAGCAACCTAAAGGGGAGCACAAGGTATACTGACTCAGGAGGACGGAAAGTGCAATGACTGAAGCAATATGAAACCCTTTAGCTACTTAAGGGTATCAAAATTAAGCTGTGATCCATGCCATCTCTGGATTGAAGGATACAATTCTCTTGGATCTAAAAAGTTCTTTATAAGAGGATTTCATTGAAAGTAATACTGCAGGTGTGACATATCTGAATTTAAAATACAGTTACTAGAGCAGTACATGGTTGATAAAACCTCTGCTTTATATTGTGAGCAGCTTTAGGCAGAAAACAAACTTAGAACTTTGTCAGATAGTTTTGTAACTAGCCAATAGGAAGCCCAAGTGGTACAGAATACTAGCAGAATTGCTAAGCTTACCTCTTTTCTTTTAGCTCAAAATCCTTAATATAATATCAGTATTCATAATAGAACAAAGCTATTGCATGGTCGATGAAGACTAAAATTTTCAAGTAATAGCCTTATCTTACTTCTGCAGTCCAGTTACCTATATTTTAATTTCTTTAAAATCTACGATGGATCAGACCATTTGCCAAGCTCAAGAGATTATGAGCTATGACCAAGTCTCTAACCCTTTTTTCCAGCAGCAACTACAATTCTAGAGATACCAGCTTCCCAGGATAAGCATGTTACCACTGGCATTAAACCATATATCAAGATCATTCTACTTATACTATGAGAACTATAACCATGTCTGCTTTGCTGGGACCATAATGGAATGGAGAGCAATGTGCAAAGTACTATGATAGCTCTTATTGTATGTTGATATGAATAATTCCTGTTTAGTAGAGATAATAGAAGACCTAGGTGTATCATGTTCCCTCCATCTAAATGAAACAGTCCTTAAGTTGATGGCTTCTTCTTTATCTTAATATAAAAGATAGAAAGCCAAAAGCCAAGAAATTTTGATATCATGAAAGCTATTACACCCAGGCACTAAACCCTAGCACTCTACTAATATGATATGTTACCCTATCTCTAGTAATTGATACTATACAGTAAAGTACCAAAAACAGCATTTACCACCTCAAATTCTGATATTTCATAGCCCTGTCTTCCATTCTATGCACTTATACCAAGTTGAAGAAATTTAATCTCAGGTCTTGAGAGTCTACTCAAGTGATAAATATTTCACATATGCAGAAAATGAAGATCATACAAAGTTGGAGTACTCTGTACATTAATGTTCCTTGCTTCTTGGTTGATTCCTTACTTTCAATTTCACAAAAGCTCTCAGTTCTGGAGTTTTCCTATAGATTCCCTTCCTTTCCTTCCTTTTATTTTTTGCCTAAGTGTTTCTATGAACTTAACCTCACTAGAGAACAATAGCTAAGAACGTTGATGAACTAAAAAAAGAATAACAACTCCTCCAAAATATCATCCCGGATATACGTTCTTACCAATAGTATGAGCATCATAACAAGATCCGGGATTATTATCTGAAGCCTTATGATAGCAACCAGTACCTGGCAAGTTTACCTTACACCACCTGAAATCAAAAGTCAACCCTGATAGAATTGTATTTGTGTCCTGTCACCCCATCTTGTCACCCCTGTCTCGTCTCCCTCTCTCAACAACCACTGGCACAATATATATTCAAAGCTCCAAGTCCAGCACAACCACTAGGATCCTGTCCATTTCCACATCATCCTTCGTATTATTCCGATCCGCCTACAACATCTCGCAACCAGTTCCGCGAATTCTGCCAAGGGGATTTAGCGTCTCAGGAAGCAGCTTAGCCCATGACCCCGAGGTCTAGGGTTCGCGAGTGACAGTTGGTGACGTGGTGTTCATAGTAGGTGATTAAGTAGAATGCAAGGGAACTAAGCGAGGGGGTGCTGTCATATATAAGGGATATCTACAGCAGTTTTGACAGATTCAATTTTTAAGCATACCCTTTGGGTGGTGTGATACAGTAAAATCCGGCCCCAGCATGCTAACCCTATCCATCCCTTCTACCGTTTTCAAGCACTCGAGCTAAGTGTGGGCAGAACTGGCAGTTGAAGGGATCGGTGGTGAAGTAACCAAAGAGAGCAAAGTTGGGAATGATTGCGACGAAATGATGTAACTATCGTGATGAACATGAAGGGCGGTACCACGCAATGGTGTGTGGAAAGAGGCATTCACGGCCAGGAGGTACAGCGTATGCTCTATTCTTCAGCTCCGTCACGAGTATAATCTGTCAAAATCTCCGTTTAGACTCAAAATGAAACTTCTCTTCTTCGAGATAAATGGATATCCTCTTTTTGGAGGCAAAAAAAATCAAACTTCTCTTTTCCGAGATAAACGGATATGTTTTCCGATTTTTAATGACCCCCGAGTACTAGCAATGGGTCAGAAACTGGTTCCTGTATAAATTAATGAAGTCAGCAATAGATTGTAAACACAACGAATAAATATCGGAGAAGAAGGCCATACCGCTGAAGATAGACTCGTGACATTTGGAAAGTGTCAAAAGTCATTCTGAGAGCCCACCGCTAGGCCGCCCAAGTCAATGATGGTTTGTGCAATGAAAGGCCTCAATGCCTACATATATTCTATAGGGAAATTCGAGTTTTCAAACTAAACCTCCCAGTCGGCACCGGCCGCTGAGGGGCAGGGCAAAAAAGAGATCTCTTAGCCAAGCAGATACCCCTCGCATGCCTGCGACCTATATACTGCCAAATAAAATAAAATCCATGGTCTTAGACCATTCCATACATTCCCATCCTGCAATTCGGCAAATGGGATTTCTTCTCACCCACTGTTTCCGAATTGTTTCGCCTAAGTAACACCAACCTTGAGTTTTCCGACCGCTCCTTGTCATCCAGTACCCCAAAATCCTGGTCATGGACAGACCCGAGGACATGGGCACATCACATGCAATCACTCGTAGATCCATAGGCCCCTCGGTACCAAGCTCCCCATTTCACTCTCGCGCACCTCTGCCTTGGTAAATTTACAAGACTGGCCCGCTAGCATACATTATTTCGTAGGGCCTTGATGTGGGAAATTCTCAGGTTGTCTAACAAGGAGTTGGAAATTGTTGAAAAGGCTGGGTGAGGTTTGTGGGACAATCAAATACCCGCACAGTGCCCTGATCCCTGGATCTATCCGCTGGTAGCCCTCCACCTTGGGATATGATCCATTGTGGGGCCAACCGGTTTTCTAGGGCTGTTGAGAGGTACCGGGAGTGAATGAGGGGAAGCGAGTGGTATCACGGGTTCCCAAGAGGAGAGCGTCTCCAAGGCAAGCGAACAACTTGTATTGCTTAGAGAGCAAAGAGAAGAAAACTGAGGAAGAAATAGAAAGAGGAGAAAAAGGGAGGAAGAAAGGTGGAGGCGTAGAAGTAAGAGCGGGGACAGGGGACGACGCAAGCAGTCACGAGGTGTCACTCGTGACCGCTGGAGCAGAGAAGATCGGTGCACGACCGCGATCACAATTTCCAACAGGGGTGTTGAGAAGTGGAAGCGAGCGATGTTACAAGTTCACAAGGAGAGTGGCCTGCGAAGAAAGAGAAGAACTTGTATTACTTGTTAAGCGAGAGAAGGAATTAAGAGAGAAAGAAGAAGAAAAGAAGGGAGCAGAGAAGAGAAGCATATGGAGGTTGAGACAGACAAGGGGTGACGCAAGCGGGCACGAGGTAGCACTCGTAACCGCAGCAGCAGAGGGCATCAGAGCACGGGTGTAACTACAATTTCCAATGCACGTTTTCCAACAAGGGGCCTATTTCCCACTGATGAAGCTTTAGCTTGGAGATTTTATGCGCGATAAGACCAGCACCAGAGGTGAACGGTGTTCCATACACCAGCGCGAGAAAAGGATCAGGTAAGGCTTACACGTTGTCGGTGTAGCCAGCAGATGCTTTAAGTTGTGTATTTGACCCTACCGGCTTCTCTCAATCGAGCCCCTTCAGAGGTCGGCTGGGCAATCGTGATTGTACTGATGGCTTCTGCAGTCGGAAGAGTCCGCCTGCGGTTGGGCTCCATACCGGTACCTGGTTGATCATTCTGAGGAGGTTCACCAGCCGCTATTACCAATGTAGCAGTTCAGGGAGGCGCAATAAAACAGCAGACTGGTAAATCTCCGGTTTGTTGAGCGGAACTACTGGTGGATCTGCAAACTCTTGGGACTACCAGCATCCCCTGCTTCCCAGATCTACCCGGGGAAATTGGAGATGGGGGAAATTCATTCCTTGACAAAGGAACCGGTAGTGAGGTCATTGTGCCTAGCTGCGCAGATTGTGAGGAGCATTATTCACGTGTTTTATTACCGTACATGAATGGTTTCTTTTTTCCTTGACTTTTGTTGTTGTTCCCCTTGCCCAACCCGTGCTCAAGGGGCTACTAAAATCGGAAAGCTACTTGTAATTCCGCTCATCCCATACAATTCTCTACGGAGACAAGGGTTCCATTTTTCCAATTTTTAATAACCTCCCCGAGCACGCTAACCCAGGCTTTAAATACAGTATACAGCGCCGGTATTCAAGTACAGTACGGTACCTGTCCCGAGCCATGAGTACCGGTACCAGTACTCGAAAACAAGGTGTATCTATTGTTAGGGCCCAGATAAGCACAGATTCTCCACAATATAATATATTATTTCTCTGATCCCTATTTTCGGGTACTTCTGGGCTGGACAAGACTGTGCTCGAGTACTTGTACAGTGCTAGAGTACTAGTACCAGTACTGCCTCCTACAAGTTGATTACCGGTACCAAGGGAGCACCATATGAAGCATGCAAACAAAGTGAGATACCATTCCGAGGAACTCTCCATGTCGCACCACCCGCAACGAGGAATACCCACACTGTATATTAGGCTTCGTAAAAAAAAAAGCCCTTGGCCTTTATATGCAAGAGAAGACCAGTTAAACTTTAGCACCCGCACACCCAAAAATCGAACGGATACAAGTGTGACTGTACGAGCAATCCCCTCAATCTCCAGAAAGAGTGCAATAAGAAATTGTAGTGACACCCGCGCCGAGAAGCGCAATTGGTTCCTATCAGACAGAAGCCATCGACCCAAGCCATGTCCGCCCCCAGCTCCGTGTCCGTCCGCCCGGGGCTTTGCAACTTGAAGTTGAATCATCAGAGATTGAGTTCAGCATCACATTATGCACAGAAGTGTGGCGCCGGCTGTACTTGTAATTCAGTTGAGCAGCTTAAACCCTTTGACAAAACAGCACGCAGCACAGCACCAGGTCGAGCTTCTGCGACAGTTCTTCTCAGCTGGGGTCCAGCCTGTAACCCAAATCATTGTTCCAGAGAGCGGAAGGATCGCCGCAGCTCTGCAGGCTCTAAGGTTTTCTCGATTCGGTCCTGCTTCTTTCCTTCCTTTCCTCCAAGCTTTTTTTCCACCACACACACTTTATCGGCCAAACCGTCGATTTGATGCAGACAAGCCGGGTTGCTTAACCTACTGTGTGTGCAGCTCCACCACAGCCTACTGGATAACTGAAATCTTGTCGCGAGCGTCAAATACAGCGACACAACGCCCAAAAGAGCGGCTTGCCCCTCCCTGTCTGGAAAAACCCACCTCCTGATATTTTTTTCCCCAGTTTCTCGAAATTGCCCAGAATCACACGACTTTTATCCGTGTATTCACTCCCTTCCCTTTCCCACCAACCCCCAACCCGCCCTGTCGATAGCTCTGGACTGCGATTAACCCCCCCAAATTCACGTTCTCTTCTAAACTCTTGGGAAACTTTCTGCTGCCACTGTCGCCATCGCCCCGCCTGGCTCCCGCTACCGATCAGCCGAATCCCTTTTCTCCATAACCACCATCTTGGCTAAGCATTCTAGATCAAAGACGGAGTAGGCCTTTCGTTAACTTCCTCTCGTTCTCGCCTTTCGCTCGCTCCTATTACTTTCCCCCACATGCTACCTGACAACCCGGAAAAAAGTTAATATCGCGATTCCATTGCTTGTCATTTAAGCTACCTTCACTGTGGTGGATTTGCGGAGTCGAAGCGAAAATCCCCGGGCGATTCGACTGCGAACCTGTGTCTTGTGCGTTGTTGTAACCACGACAAACAAACTATCTTTCGCAACCGGTACCTCGAGGTACTTGCAGTACCTTCCTCCCTGAATCGTATTCTCGCGACATACGACGCACAATCCACAAATGTCAACAAAAACACCCATTCAACCAGCTCAGGGTGAGCCAGCTCTTGAGACCTCTGATGCCCGAACCCACGACGAGGCATCGACATCATTATCTGTGGGCACAACTGAGATCAACAATACTTCACAGGAACGTCTGGCCCCAGACCAACCATCCTTTGCTACCCCTATCATCTCAAATTCATCTCAATCTATTGAAGAGCCCAACCCACAGTCTCCCTCGCCTCTTACGCCTCCTACCGTTACCCACGAGTCCATACTCCCTACTACCAACAATGCTGCCACCATTTCGCCCGGGTCCACCACGGAGGATTCCACACCACTACCTCCACCCCCAGAAATGAAGCCGCCTTCGTCTTCTCTGCCCATAACGCCCTCAAAATCATCCCTTTCGATCACATTGCTCCTCATATCTAGTATGCGCCATCAATTCGTTATAAACGAACCATACCTAGAGTCGCATTCCGTGACGGGTGGAACAGGGAAGGATTCATTAAAAGACCCGTTTGAGATGAGTGTCTGGCAGTTGAAGGAGTGTATTTGGAAGGATTGGCGGGATGGTAAGTTTTCTTTACCTTTCTCGGATTTAATCACCATCCTCTACCAATAACACTAGAGTAAACCACTAACCTCTTTTTTTTCTGACACGCAGAATGGGACCAGAAGCCAGCAAGTGCTCTCTTTATAAGGCTCATTTATTTTGGACGGATGCTTGATGACAAGCAGCATTTGAAAGGTACCAATTACTTTCCCTGTGTTGATTGCTTTGATTATGCTCGAGCTGCTCGAGTATACATCTGGGAAATAGAGATTCTCACAACTAGAGTAATAGACTGCAAGCTCAAACAAGATGAAACAAATGTCGTTCATATGACTATACGTCCAGCGGAAACCGGAGACGACGAAATAACCCAGCGCAGTGCCAAGGTTGGATTCGGATCAAGGCAAAGAGACGATCAGCGCTCTCCGAGATGCCGATGCGTTATCTTGTAAGGATTTATTGTAAGTGGGGGATATGAAAGAGATTGGGGCCGATATGGCCGCCGTAATTTTCGTTCGATGGGTTGGTTGGTGGGCAACTACAGATGGAAGACGTCAAAATTTATAAACCAACACTGGAAAATGTTCCCGAAGGATCGCCAGCCTGAACAGTTGCTCCGTTGTGTGCATATATGTGCTTTCTGCTGCTGCTATTCTTTCTTTTTGTTCCCTTGCATTCCCTTTATTTCTTGCGTATGGAGTCTGTGTTAACTATCCTTTTCTTATTGCCTCAAAGTCATGGTAATCTATTCCTTGTCTCGTATTCCCATACTTTTTCCTTGTGTTTTCCACGCTACGCGCCTTCCTCGGTGCCTTTCATTGCACCCGTTTTATTACCACTTTGATTTTGGGAAATAGTTGTGGCATTATCAGGAGTTGTAGAGCGACTTGCTTTGCATCACGTATGTTTCCTCTCTTGGCTAATCTTAAATCGTGCTTTACCTAAGTTTGAAAAGGGCGATATTCAGTAGGGATCACAGTATCGCATAAGATTGCTCAGATAATTTTCCGTAGAGTCTAATAATGATATCTACTTGTATTTCATTTAAATCAGAATCCCTCCCTAAGTGGCATCGCGTGATCCCCAAAACCTTAATCCTCGCATAGCTTGAGGAAGAGCTCTGATAGGCCAAATATGGTTGTCAATCTACGATACAAGCACAGTGGGATGGGATGGGATCCTTTTTTTTCTCCCCCCCTCCTTTTTTTCTTTTTTCTTTTCTACTTTTACAGCGTGTGGGAGGTATCCATGAAGGGTAAAAGACCTCCAAAACGTGTAGAATCACCACTCCCCGGATGAAGGAGTGTTCCACGGCTGTCCCTGAACACCCAAAGTTTAGATCCAATGTTCGTTTCCTTGGGTCCTGGGGGAATACCGATATTGGCCATATCCTCAACCTGGCTCAAGTGGTTCCAGGTGTTTGAGGGATATATCGATTTTCCCTCACTCTTGTTGGTTGGGGTAAATGTAGTGCATATCATCTCAAGGTGGACTCGAGTATCTATTGGTTACATGCATTCCGAGGTTTGGGTGGGATGTTTGGAGCCACTGTATCGGGGGGAGGCAACATTGGCTGGGCGTTTGCATTTGGAGTGGCGGGTGGCGTTGCTGAGGCGCAAGCGTCATCTGATAATGCTCCACTGACAGATCAGATAAACAATGCCCGGTTTCTCAGGGAGCGACAGGACAACACTTCAACCCCCACCGAAGGAAGAGAAGAAGAAAAAAGAACCTCAAACAGAGCCCCCCAATAACTCTCAACTCACTTGATCCAGCCTACCAAAATTTTTCAACTTGCTCCTTTACCTCCCCGAACATAAGTACAAAACCTTACGCTGCTTTAAACCTCCCTGTCACAACATCGCTTCACTCTCATCACCTGTCATTTCACTTCACACACACCACGAACTGCAATCCGCCGATCATCGGTCATGGAATCCCCAGTCCTCCGTCGGTACGAGATTGAAGAGCTATTGTTTCTCAGAGATTCACCCTTAGTTCAGAAACCTACCGGTCTTCCACCAATTGAAGAATGGATGGGGTGAGCTTTCCCTTATGTTTTTTTTTTGTGTTTGCTGCTTGCTGCAGCACAGCTTCTGCAGTGAACCTTGAGATACCTGGGCTGACAAGCCCTTAAGAGCCATTCCTATTAGGCCACAGACTACACGGTCGCGCACGGATGGAGACAGCCTCTTGGCCAGCCATGAAGATGGGGTCAAAATGTAAGTGCTCCTCAACACATTTTACCTACCAAAACTTAACCTTCCCCAGCGGTATGACGTCGACCCGCCGGCCATCTCTATTTGAAACTCGTCATCTCTCTCGCCCCTCACGTATGTACCCTATGTGTCATCGCATCTCGGGTTTAAAACTAAACCACTGGTTCATTTACAGTTGCTGACGACATTGTACTTGGTCCGCCCAAGATGATGTTCGCATCCTCGTCCACTCGAACACCTTCCGGAAAGTTTGACCATGATTCCCAAGTTACTTCTTTAGCCTCCCCGGTTATCGATGAGGATCGTGAAAGCCCCCGTTTCGAGCGGTTTAGAATGGGTGGGAATATCAGGCTTGGCAAAGAGATGGACAAGGATCGCCCCGAACGCAGTAGCTTGCGCAGTGACCATACTAAACGAGGCTTCGGTAGAGAGGATTCTGAGGGTTGGACTAGTGTGGCCTCTCGCCAACCTCGTAAAAGCTTTGGGGCGGAAGATGGTGATCGTTTCCGTGGTGCTGGTGATAGGGGGAAGAGGGAAACTCCATGGGATAAGGACCGTCCACCCAAGTACGACAATTTCGGTAGGGAACGTGAGCATCGCCCAAGAGGGAGAAGGGATGAAGCAAGTTGGTTGCTCGAAGATCGTGGTATCGACAGAGGAGGAGACCGTGACCATTACCGTGACCGCGATCACCACCGTTACAACAATAGTAACAGAAACGAGAAGGACCCCGAATGGATGGATTCGGGCCCAGGCAATGAGGATAAGACCGGTGATAGTAAGACTGCGCATTCAATGGAGGAATTTCAACGCTGGAAGGAGAGGATGAAGGCAAGCAATGCACCAGAAGACAAGAAGATTAAGGTTGAAACGCCAGCAGAGGCAGTAGGGCAAGACAAATTCCCCAAGGAACCTAAAGGTGGTCCACAGAGTCCGAAGGATGCTGAAAATGCCCACTTTGCTATCACAGGTTAGTCCCTATACTAAATGTGAAGAATGCGTGTACGCTGACACAGCACAGAGCCGGCGACAGCCCCAGCAGCCGTGGAGAATGGGGTTGACAGGTTCTTTGGTCTCTGGGGTGCTCCGAGCGCTAGCAAGAGTCCTGAACAGGACATCTTGGGAAATGCGCGCCCGGAGACTAAAACTGCCGTCAAGTCTCGCTTCACTTCTTTCTTTACCCCCCAGGAGCCTGTCTCGCCGAATATTCCAGAGTCTCCTATTGCCGCCAAAATTCCTACTCCAGCAAACGAGTCCTCTTCCGAGGACAAGGAAGGTTTCCAGCGTATACTGAAGATCCTAAGTGGTGTAAGCCTTGGAAGTTCAGAACCAGTTTCTGTTCCATCTTCTGGGGTGACTCGTCCACCCCAGCCAAGTGTTTCTCCATTGGCCTCCCTGCTGCCCTCGCATCCACCCCCACCGCACTCTCAGCAGGCACCTGTTACTTCTCCCCATAATCGGGACGCTAACGCAGACTTTTTAATGCGCCTTATGCATCAGTCTCATCAGTCCCAGCAAAATCAAGCTCAAGGCCCCCCTCCTCCGCCCCCATTGCACACCCCGTATGGAGGCCCATCTCAGATGCCCCCGCCTCCTCCAATATCAACTAGTCCTCACAACTTTCAGAGAGCAAAGAATAATCCACTTTCACCAGCATTTGATGACCCTGCCATCACCGCTTTTAGGCAGCGTTCCAACCAGGAGTCCACAAGCCCTATTCTTCCTCGGGGCCCTCCTCTTATAGAACAGCATGGCCCTCCTGGAGGCTGGAATCATCATCACCATCAGCAGCAGCAGCAGCTATCACAGCAGCAACAGCAGCAGCCACAGCAACCTCCTCCCCAAAATCACCGCCAGGTAGCGCCACCACCCGGATTCGCAAGACCCCAGCAACAGCAGCAACATCACCAAGGTCCTCCACCCCCACCTCCTTTTCTTGGCCCTCCTCCCGGTGTTAACGGACCTCCTCCAATGCCATTCGCGTTGGGCCCTCCTCTCGCCATGCCTCCAAACTTTGGACCTCCCCCTCCGTTCTTTGGGATGAGCGGGATGAACAACTTGAATGGCCATCCACCTCCACCTCCGCCCCCGCCTCCGCAGATGAATGGGCCCCCACCACAGGGCTACCATCCTCAATTCCATCACCCCCATGCTGAACCCCATGGGCCCCCCATCGGTATTCATGGACCTCCATTTGGATTTCCCCACGATGGGCTCAAACACCCTCAACACCCCCACGGTCCCGGCAACCCAAGGTTCCCCAATGAGCCGCTGCACCGCCAGCTTCGTTAACTTTACTGCTTCTTAGCTACCGTGCAGAAAGTCAAACTAAACTAAAATAATACTGTTATCCACCATCCTCCATAACCCTTAGTTTCGCAGGATCCCGCATCCCATAACCATCTCGTATGAAAACACACACTTTGCCTCCGTTCTTCTATCTCTATTTTTATCTCCTTTTCTCTTGATTGGTCTGGCTTTTCTTTTACACTCGTATCATGCGCATTTCCTTGGTAATTCCATTGTTCCTTTCAATTTATCGACTGTTGATGAGGTCCCATCTGTTTGCGCTATCATGTCTTTAGTGCCATGTAACCATACTTTAGTTTCGATAACGTTTCTCTTTACTCTTACTTTTTTTTCCTCCTTCTTTCCCTTTCTTCATTTTTCATTTTTCATCCTTTTACTGGGTTGGTCGTTGTCGGTGCTTATTTTGCGATTTTATGTCATTACTACCACTCCTACTTTGCTTTTCTTTCTCCAGTTCGTAGCATCTGGCACCCTACTGCGACGGTTTTTACGGTATGTGTTTGAAAAAAAAAATCAAGTCTTTTTCTTTCTTATGTTTATTTAGCTGGTTAGTTGGTTGATTGGTTGATTGGTTGATTGGTTGATTGCACTACCGTGGGCTTTGTTGGTTTGGGCCTTTTGCGACAGTGGTTTTCTGGTAGTATTGAGCCCTTGGGCGGAGGCTTAGTTAGTTGGTTGGTGAGTGAGTGGAGAGAGATCTTGCTTGGGTGGGGCTAGGCGAAGCAGGGAGAAGTTGCGATAACTGTATCGATCATGCGAAATAAATCTTTGCTCGAGAGCTCGATACCCTTCTAAAAATATTTCATGACCTTTTGGAGATGTGGTGAGAGTAGAGACCTATTGGCGGGTAGCCGTCCCGCTCCGCCACGCCATGAACCCTCGCTGCATTGCTTCCCTTCGACAGATACTAGCTCTACGAGTGATATTCTGTGCAGCTAAGGAGCAGAGCACGCACTCGAGCACAGTCGTGTCTGCTATCTTCATACCTTTGACCCTTACATATCAACAGAGCCCAGCATTAACCCAGTCATCACCCTATTACCAACTAGTAGTCGAACAGCCTGCAAGCAAAATAGGAAAAATTTTCTTTCATTTAGGGAGTGCAACTAGTAACTTGAGTACCGTAAAATAACGTGCCTCAGGGTAAAGTATATAATATGTACAAACATGAATATTGAAACACTAAATTTTTACCAAAAACCACTTATCGATGGATGGATGGATTCCATTTCAATATTTCCTTCCTTCCTTCCTTCCAAGGGGGGAAAAAAAAGGGGGGTGCCAATTCCCATCGTGCAATTCACTAGCTACCCAGTCTAACAAAAGCTTTCTCATTTCCATATTACCCTACCACTACCGTACTCCTCCGTCGCTGAGCACTTTACATCAGGGATATACATCCAATCCACCCCACCTATTCCATCTGACCCAACCGACCAGGTCAACCCACCCATCCTGCCCATCCACCCCAACCAACCAACCAACCAACCCTACCTTCATCTTGAACCAAGACATTATACTAGCGCAATAATACCCCAGCAAAAACATGATACAATACGTAGTTAGTGCAGACCCCCGACCCTCACTCCCAAATGACTCCTAGCACGAGCAAAAGGTATGATTGAAAAACAAAAACAAAACGATAGACCAAGGAAATAGGAGACCAAAAAAGGAAGAAGAAAAAAGCGACACGCAGATATGACCGTGTCTGGTGTGGCTAAGAGAGTGATAGTAGAAGCGGTTTTCGTTTGCTCGTTTTGTTTGTTTATATGTGTTCGGCATGATATTGATCCGTCCGGCATGCAGTGTCGATATTCGCATTTTACCGAAATTCATCTCCCCGCCCCTTTTCCCATCTTCTCCCC
>QOVD01002313.1:865-29145 GCA_003521225.1 Tuber microsphaerosporum
ACTCCCTCGCTATCAGAAGCAAGGCAAGCGACGTAGTCTCCTCCATCCTCCGCGAAGCCCTGTCCCCCCTACCACGTTCCTTCATTGTTTAGGTCAGCGATAAAGGGGCAATCTCCCTCCACGTCACTGACCCTCACACAGCCGGCTCCTCATACTCCTTCTTCTTCGATTGCTTTGCCGCCAAGTTTAACGTGGCCTTTGCCGTGGAAGCTGCCCCTTGGAAAGCATTTAGGATGGCCCAAAACTTCGTTCAAGGTGCTCTCCACAGACTCCCGGTTGACCTCATGCCCAGAACCAACGCTGGACTTTTCCCCAGCCTACTGGAGTCTATACATAACGCCATGGGCATTGATATACTTTCCTCCCGCTTTCTTAACCCTGACAATGACCCAAGATATTCAAAAAAGGCCTGCAGCGTCATCGTCACCATTGATCCGAATGACCTCGACGATTTCCTTAAGCCGTTATATCATTATGGCCTGCTCAGAAGCCCCCCACACGCCTTCCCAATAGTGCCTCTCGGAAACTGTTTCAACTGCTCCTCATTTGGCCATCCGGCCCCCCTATGCAAGTCTCCCCACCCTATCTGCCCCCTCTGCTCCCTCCACCACACCCGAAAGGAGCACAGATGTCACAACCCCTCGTCCCCGAAAGAGGGCAATTACAAAGTGGTTCCCGGCTGCTGCCCCTCCTCCCCTTTCAGGTACGCCAACTGCGAAGGGCCCTATTAAGCCTCAGACTACAGTGGCCCTAACCACTCAGCGGATCCGCGCTGCCAGAAACCTCCTCTGGAGCAAGTGGATGGCAGTGAACACTCGGACGACATGGACATATCCGCCCCGGAAACAGTCTCCCCCCTGGTGAGTGTCCTCCTCCCTCCATTCAACCCCACCACTCCTAGACCCACAAGTTTCGACCCTTCTACAGCACCCCCTGCCCCGGCTCGCCCCACCCCAGGACCCAGTGGCCCCCTCCCCAATAGTGTTCCGTTGTCCTTCCAAACCCCCTCACACTCGGGCCCTGCCCGTTAATGCAGAAAAACGCCGCGAGATCACCCTCTACGACTCGAGTTTCCTTTTTACAACACAACCTCCTGGGGAGCTGGAAAGTGTTTCTCTCCTGGTTTAATAGTTTTTCCTTACTTAAATATCCTGTTGATGTTGTTGCTGTACAAGACCCACCGTCAAGTTCGGACGCCTTCCTTTCTTCGCTGGTTTCAAAGTATTTTCTCCTACTTCCCTGGAGACTGCCCGACCGAGGGTTGCAACAATTGTTAACTGCTACAATAATTTCTGGCCTGGCGGCGGCCCCTAAGCCCCCCCATGGTTGTGTTCAAGCCTTATAGGTGTCCAACGCTCGTTTTGGGTGACATTAATATCCACTATCCGATGGCAGATCCCCTCAGACACTTCTACTAGTGTGATATGGCACGTTCCTGCCCATTTTTTGATCTGCCCTCCAAGCTGTACTTTATTCTCCTTAACACCCCTGGTGCTTTTGCTAGGTTTTCCTTTGACACCCACGCCAGGCCTGGCGTCCTCGACCTCACCTTCGCCAATCTGTCTTTCTCGCGACAGCTCTCGGCAGAGTGGTCCACCCCACTCCCTTCCACGGGATCTGATCATGTTCCCTGCCTTATCACGTTTGACAGGTCCCCCTTCCGGACTCCCCCACCAAAGCCTGACTGGGGCAGACTTGACTGGGACTCCACCATCACTGCCGTCTCAGATGTCTCCATTAAGGCCCCTACCCCCTCCCCAACCCCGCAACAGCTAGACGGCTGATGCGACCTCAATTTCGCTAAAATTGACGCGTCGCTAATTACCAACGTTCCCGTCACCCGACCTTCCAGCCGCGCTAAGCCCTGGGGGTCCCCCTTCCTATCCGCCCTACCCAAAACCTATGACGCAGCCGCTAGACGTGCTCGTAAGTCAAGAATAACCGACGACCCCCTCCCCCTCGCTGAGGCTCGAGCCGCCAGACTTGCGTACTTCAAGGCCAGTGAGAAGGCCAAGAAGACGCATTGGGACTCCTTCCTCGCCTCTACTGCTGCCAGTTCGGTTTGGAGCGCTGGACGCACCCTTTCAGGCACCCCCCAGACAGGTTTCCCTCCTTCCCGGACCTTCCTACACCGGAGGAGATCAATAACTCCCTTCTGAACCACTTATTCCCCGACAGGTGGGTAGAGGCTTTCCAGCCTTCGCACCCATTGATCCACATGCCCTTCTCGGTCACGACCGAGGAAGTATCCCAGGCCCTTGACGCCTGCTCTCCCACCTCTGCCCCAGGACCAGACACCATCCCATACCTGGTCTGGAACAATGTCCACCCCCGTTTTCCTGAACTCATTCCTGCTCTCCTGTACCCACTGCTGGCCCACGGCCACCTACCCCTGTCCTTGAACATTGCAGAAGGAGTAATTCTCTGCAAGCCCGGGAAGCCCTCATATGATAACCGGGCCTCTTTTCAGGTAATTGTCCTCCTCAAGACCTTTTCCAAGATCCTCGAAAGGATTGTTTGCTCCAGTTTAGGCAGACTGTCCCACTCCCTCGGCCTGGTCAACAAGGACCAGTGCGGTTCCCTCCCCAGCATCTCGACATTTGACGCAGCTGCCACCCTCGCACAGGAAGTCCGCACCTTACAAGCCGACAGACAATTCCAGGTCTCCACCCTCTTCCTGGACAGAAAGGGGGGCTTTGACAATGTCTACGCTACTATCCTCACATCAAGACTACACTCCCTTGGGGTACCCCTCTCCCTAGTCAGATGGGTCTCCTCTTTCCTCTTGGATCAACAATGCCACCTCCTTTGTCAAGGGTCCCCACTTGTCTCTCTCCCCGTTTCGGTCGGAACCCCGCAGGGGTCTCCTCTTTCCACTCTTTTGTTTGTCATCTATGTTTCTCCCATGCATCTTATAATCCCCGGGGCCTTACCCTCTCCTACGTGGACGACTTCGCTATAAGATTGTCTTCCTCCACCTATAAAGAAAACGTCGCCTTGCTCGCAAGCCACTAGAGGACGCTAAGCAAGATCGGTACCCCACTCAGAGTCCACTTCTCCGCGCCCATAACTGACCTGATTCAGTGGCGCACCCCTCTCTAGAATGGCCCGCCCTCCACGTACCATATAGTCCTCTATGGTTTCCTCTTTCGACCTGCACCCTCCCTTAAGTGGCTGGGGTACTGGTTTACCCCCGCCCTGTCCACCTCCCCACACTTTACTTAAAGGCGCGCCCTTCCCAAAGGGGCCTTCGCCACCATCAGGGCCTTAGGCTCCCCAGCCAAAGGCTTCCCACCCTTCGTCTCCCACTGCCTGGCCACGGCTGTCATCCGCCCTATTATGCTCTACAGCGCTGACCTCTTCGTCCCAATGGCCAAAATGCTCGATAAGATGGCGGTGTGCTGGAGGAAGGTCCAGAGATGAACCACCTCCTCCTTTGCCTCCACACCCACAGGCATTCTCTCCTAAGAATCATGTTTGCCCCCGATCTCCCTCCTGGCGGCACACCAACGCCGGCTTGCCGAACTGCGGCATGCCTGCCTCCTACCAACTGCTAATCCTGCCTACTCCCCGCACCACCCCTCCCACCCCGACTTTGACAACTGGCGCTCCCCGGACTCTGCCCGTCAATACGCCACTAGGTTGCAGGCAAACTACATGCCTCTCCTGTGGTCGACCCCCCCCACCAGGTGCAGGAGACACTTACCCCTCGATGCCATCGTCCACAAGGCCCTCAACACCCTCGAACGGACGCCCTTTTGCCAAATGATCAGATCCGACCTGCCTGCCCTGCCAGTGCATACCATCCTCCCCGACCCTACTCTCATGTCTAAGGCCTAGAAGCGCCTCCAGCTGGCCCTCAGAAGGTCTCTGATGTCTCAGTGGGTCCGTGACTTCCCCCCTTCCCGCTATTACTCGTACCTTCCAGTGCTCTCCCCTCACCCATCCATGGGCCTCCCTCGCTTCCCCGCCGGTAGGATCCATCAGATGAGGGCCACCAAGAGCTACCTCGCTGGTCGCCCCTCCTGGTACAACCAGGACTACCCCTCAGTCTGCCCCCGCTACGGCTTGGAGCCCGAAGACCTTCCTGACATCCTTAACACTTGCACTAACATAGCCGAAACGAGATCCCTTGTCCTCCCATGGGAACTCTCACTGAACCCGTGCTCCCCCTTGTGGGGCTCGGCCTCCCTCCTTAATGGACTTTCTAACTTGATACTTGTCATAGCCACCGGCTTTCTGCTGGATATACCATCCTACCCGGTTGACCCCCGCGCGAGACCCCCCGAGCTTACCCCCCCGGCCACAGTTACCCAGAGCCGACACTATCCCCACCTCCCAGCCTCCAACATATTGCCGGGCACCTTGGACACCAGAACTCGAGCATTAATGATATGCAACATCCCCGGCCATTCCTAACTTGGAAGTTCTTTTTTTGTTTTGATTTCTTTTGTATGTTTTTTTTTGTTTTATTTAGTTGTAGGCTAAATGTTTTTAAAATGTTTTTGTTATGAACTTGCAGATGCGCTTAGGTTCGGCCACGATGGAGGAATAGTATATCTTTGTGGTTTTGTTTGATGTTTTATTTTGTTTTTTTTGTGGGTTTTGTTTTGGCCATATCTGACAATACAGGTCATTTCTTGTACCTTAAAACAATAAATATATGAGATAAAAAAAAAAAAGAAAAAAGAAAAATTAAAAGCCGTGAAGTAGTCTGTTCCTCACGCAACCAGCTAAGTACTTTCTTATATTGTCAATTCAAGTGATCTTTACATATCACAATTCCCAGCGAATACGAGAAGCGTCTCTTAGTGCATTCTCGACAACACGATAGGAGCAAGAGTGTTCGGCTAACAGAAGTAGTGTACGAGAAGCAGGAACTGTTACCTACTGCAGGTATCACCCGGAGGGAAGGATCGCTACATTCGGTTGCATCTCATCGCAGTACCTAACAAACAGAGAAGACTTCGGAACTAGTCGAAGACCCACTAGCAGAAGCAATATTCGACACAGATACTTTGGTAGAAGTACTTCAACAATTAGTGGAACCATTGAGGGCAGGAAGCCCAGTATCCCCAGAACCAGAATGCCCGGAAGGATCAGATGGAACAGCATCACCATCCATCACAAGGAGAAACATAATGTGCGCACCTGCACCGGCGGCACAGGAAGGGCCGAGCAACCCCCCAGCAGGAGGCGCTGCACGAGCAATCCACCTAGCATGATTCACTGAGGAGCAACTACGACCAATCATACAATCGGCCTGAGGTGGCGAAAGAAACTCAAGACTGAAAATCAAACCACGACGGGAGTTCAAAGGCGAACGTGCCTCACAACGAACATTCATAGCACAATGCAACTTGTACTATGAAGCAACTGGTATGACCACGGACGGAGAACAAGTAAGATACGCAAAGTCACTACTGCTGGACAAGGCGGCAAAAAGGGTTACAAAAGATGAAGAAAGAAGAAAAGTCCAGAATTGAGCTACCTGGAGCCGGTGTCTGAATGCCGTCCGAAGACAGTTCGGAGACGTTGATGCACAAAACTCGGCAAGAACCAAGATTGAAGACATGACTGAAGGGAAACGAAACATAAACAACTCCTGGAATCAATTCCGGTTAACAGCAGACAAAGAGGATTACGACGAGGAAACAATGCAACGAATATTCCTAAAGCGAACCAATGGTACCCTACAAGAGGCATGGGGAGAGGATGTTGACAAAACCGACGACATCGTAGACCTTGCGAACTGGCCGATGCGCAATAAACATCGCATCAAATTCGTTAGCAGCATAAAACCAAGAAGCACATCGAATGGCGTGGTCGGAGAACTCAGAAACCAGGATAGCACGTTGAGACCAACCATCAACAACCAAAGAGGTGACCCAATGGACCTTAATGCAACACGAAGACAGCCTAACTGGAGGCTACCCAACAACGAGTTCAGAAGAAGACTCAGAGAGCAGCTATGCCTCAAATGCGGAAAACCAAATCACCGAGCAAAAGATCACAAGAATGCAAGTGACGGACGAGAGTATACTAGTCAGCAAAGAAATGGACAAAGTCAACGACGACCACCAGGGGGAACCAGACCCAAGATCAGGGCAATGGAAGTGTAGAGAGGACATGAGGAGTCGGGAAACAAAGAAAGTCCCCGGTAAGAGGTGGTATAAGGGAGAGACCCTAACGGAAACCCATCTTTTTGGCAAACTACTACACGGCAGTCAACTACACGGAAACAATTGAAAAGGAAAACGATCACATTATGGCGAAGGTTAGACTTGATCGAAAAAGCGAAACAGTCACGATCAACCCAATGATCGACTCGGGAGCAACAGAAGATGTTATCGACCAGGGGATATGCGAGAAGCACGGAATTCGGACAAAACAAGCTCAGAAAGCGAGAGAATTTTACCTAGCGGATTGGAAGCCAAGCAGCTTTGGCCAGTCACCCATGTTGTGAAAGTACCTATGGACATCAATAGCTATAGGGAATTAGCAGCTCTCCAAGTGGAGAATTTACAAAACCATGAGGTCATCTTGGGAATGCCATGGTTACCAACGCATAATCCAAATATCGATTGGAACGATAAGAAGATTATGTTCAACAGCAAACAATGTACAACATGGTGTTTGAATAGTCAACCTGTTGCGTATGCTGTACCGGAAACGGAAGACCTTGAAGAAAACTTGATCACCAAGTTATGTGAAGTTCAGACCAGTATCGACAAGCGTGTCAAGGTCAAACGATTGATAGATGGAACGAGAATGCCTATGAAGGGATCGGTTAAGGCAGCAGAAAGCGACCTGTACGCAATCCAGAATATCAGGATACCAGCCCAGGAGCAGGGAACAATTGGAACTGGAATAGGCATTGGGCTACCTCACCAGAGTTATGGACGGACAGCTCCTCGCAGGGGTCTCGTAGTCAAGCATAGACTCAGCACCAATGCGGGAGTTATAGACGCCGATTATACAGGTGAAGTAAAGGTAGTAATGGTCAACCAAGGAACAAGCGAGTACACGGTACGAAACGGAGATCGAATCGCACTGTTGATAATCGAAAACATTAACGACAGAGAGCTATCTGAACTGGCTTCACTTGACGATAACTCTGAGAAGCGATCACAGATTAGGGAGTACAGAACTCAAGGAAGACACTAGGCAGAAAACTAGTCCGTCAAAACCAAGGATGGAGATAAGCGAAATCTCACCTAAAGCATTCGGCCACTTCTATCGTAGAGGAGAAACCACCAGGATTATCAAAAGAAGCTGGATCGAATACTAGATGAGACTGGAAGCAGTCAATATCAGCACAGAATTGGCTATCAGGAACAAGAAAGCCAACTAACAGAAGAAACTTGAAGAAATAGTTCCCAAAGAATATCATTACTTGATGGTGGTCTTTGAAAAAGAAGAAAAAACCGGACTACCGCCACACCGACCAGGAGTTGACCTGGAAATCAACATAAAAGACGGATAGAAAGTCACAACGAAGGAGATATATCCATTATGCGCGGATGAATTGGACAAATTACCACGCTATATCATTAAGAAGCTAGGCAGAGGATGGATACCAGAAGTATGGACAGAGTTGGCGTCACCCATACTATTCTTCAAGAAACAGGACAGAAAGCTTCGGCTCTGTGTGGATTATCGAGGTCTTAACGAAGTAACCAAAATGGATCGATTTCCACTGCCACTCATTAGCGAAGCACCCGATGGTCTCAACACTGCTACAGACTGCACGAAACTCGATATCAAGGACGCCTACCATAATGTTCAAATCAGTGACGGCGATGAATGGAAAACAACTTTCTCAAGCAAATTGGGAACATAAGAATACTTGGTAATGCCCTTTGGGCTAACCAACCCACCAGCTGCTTTCCAAAGATGGATCAACAACACGGTTCGGAGATATATCGATATCTGCTGCATAGTATATCTGGACAATGTCTTAATATACTCGGACACTTTGGAACAATACCAAAAGGATGTCGCCAACATCTGGGGAGATATATACGAAACAGGAATGCAGGTCAAATCTTCCAAATGTGCATTGCATATGAAAAAAGTGGAATACCACGGATTTTTATCAACCAAGACGGCATCAACACGGAACCCGTCAAAACAAAAGTGAAAATCAGAATAGACAGCACCAACAAAGCTTAAGGAAGTGCAATGCTTCCTTGGTTTTTGCAACTTTTAACGACGCTTTATAGAAGGATTTAGCAGGACAAGCAACCCCCTCTACCGGCTGACTGAGAAAGCCGTCAAATGGGATTGGGGAGATGTCGAACAAGCAGCATTCGAAGAACTACAAAAGGAACTCCCTACGTCACTGGTCCTCGTCCATTACGACCCCGACAGACCAACAATCATCCAGACAGAGGTATCGAAATAAGTCTGTTCAGGGATAATATCGCAACAAGGACTGGACCGAAGATGAAGACCGGTCGCATTTTGATCAAAGACGAGGAAAGAATCCGAAATCAATTACGACGTCCACAAAAAGGAAATATTACGAGTCATACAACCTCGGGAGGAATGGAAGAGATACCTCAAAGGATGTCGACACACAGTACCAGTTATGACGGACCACAAGAACCTGGTTACCTTCATGACCTCAAAAAACCTCTGCGACCGGCAAAAACGATGGGAACACAGAATACGTCAGTTCGACTTTAAAATATACTACCATCCAGGAAAAGAAAATGTTAAAGCTGACGCACTCACTGGAAGAGCTGGAGACCTACAAACGGCAGGAGATCCAAGGCTCATCAAGGCCCCTCAAATACTACTTCCAAAGGAAAAGTGTTGGGAGGAAATCAATAAATTAGAACTAGTGGAATTCCAGGATAGGGACGAAGGAAAAATACAACCAGCAAGGAAGAAGGATGAGTGCATACAACAAATCACGAAAGCAGTGGACGAAGGGGAAGAAGAAATGAAAGGGATACCACTCGGGCTATGCCAATGCAAGGACGAATACCTATGCTATTAGGGAAAGATATGAATACCAGGCGAGGAAGGGCTAAGAACCACCCTTATCTACAATCACCACGATACCCGGCAGGCTGGGCATGAGGAGACGGCCAAAACTACGGAACTCATATGCCGCAAATACTGTTGGCCACAGATGAGGGAAACGACCAAGCTATACACCAAAAACTGGTACACATGGCAGCGGACAAAACTGGTCTGACAGGCACCCTACGGATTATTACAACCAATTGAGGCACCTGATCGACCATGGAAGTCAATAGGCATAGAGTTCTTTACAGATCTGCCGATATCAAACGAGTATGATACCATGTTGGTAGTCATAGACTGCCGGACCACAATGAGTCATTTCATACCATGCCGAAAAAGAGCTAGAGGCACGGCAGTTTGCAAATCAATTTCTACGAGGTATAGTTCGACTAGACGGAATTCCGTGAGATATCAGCACAGTTCGAGGCACTCCATTCACATCAGAATTATGGAAGGACATCACTATCAAGATGGTAATTGAACAATGACTCAGCACAGCATTTCATCCGCAAACGGATGGAGAGATAGAACAGACCAACGGCATATTAGAACAATACTTATGAGCATATATCAATTATAAGCATGACAATTGGTATCAGGCATAATCGCTGGCAGGATTTGGATATAATAAGGAATAATAGGAGACGATCAAAACCAGACCATTCTATGCACATTACAGAATCAACCCTGGTACGAAACAAGCGGTCGTCTGATGCAGACAACAAAGATATCAGCGGAAGACAGGAGTGAATTACACGACACATTACGAAGCGAGATGGTAGAGGCAGAATTATGACAGAAAGAATATTACGATCAACACCGAAAACCCAATCTGAATCTCAAATCAGGAGACAAAGTCTGGCTGTTGGCACGCAATATCAAGCCTCGAGACAATCGAAATAAGTGGACCACAAGAAAATCGGGCCTTTCAAGATAGTGGCAAAGCTTAGCAACAGAGCCTATAAGCTGGCTCTCCTACCCTCAATGAAGATACACGACACATTCAACATATCACTCTTCGACCCATACGAAGACAACAGATTCCCCTCACAAATGCAAATTCCTTCTCCGCCTATTGAGATAGAGAGACAAAACGAATATCAACTCGAAGTAATTATCGACTCTCAAGTACATAGCAACCACTTGCAATATCGAGCCAAGGGGACGGGATATTCACCAGAACAAGCCACGTCCTGTAACGCGCAGAAAACTTCGATAATACCGGGCTTGCAGTTCCAAGAGTCCACTCCAGCTACTTAGGAAAGCCAAGAATGGGTACAAGTTGAGTCCCCACAACCGACCTCCACACCACTCAAGGCAGAAGAAGGATGTGGCGATTACGGCAATCGCAGCATTGGCCTATTCCCGCCTACTAGCCCGCCATACTCATGGCCACCAGAATCAGAGCTGGACGCAGACCAGCTCGAGGCACAGTGCAACATGGAAAGGAACATACATCTTAGCCAATCGTGGACGGGCTATTATGACGACGAATGTCAAGTCCACATCAGCAACAAAATGGGGAACTGGTTCCATAAGAAACCATCCAGACACAGTCTGGATTTAACGACACCATACTTAACGCCATAGGAGTCGACACCAACACGTCCTCTTTCTCCGAGTAGACCAAAGCGAAGGTTGCACCAGGAGATCTATACTTGGGATGTGTGCTTTAGAGACAATTTGCACATTCCATAAAAACGAAAAATCAAAAGGGATAAGATCACTGATTAGGGGGAGCTCAACAACCGTTGAGCAGAAAGGAAGACTGAACGAGGAAGAGTGGTGAAGCCGTGAGGACTCGGCTTGTGCAGGAGAAGGGCGAGAAAGAGAAGGGAGAGAGAAGGGAAAGAGAAGGAACTGCTCCAGACTCTGACAGCCTGCATCGGCAAAGCGAAGGCCTAATGCAACTGAACGCACACCTGTAGGACGTGATACGAATCCAAGACGAAACAATCTGCAAGGAACAGAAAACAATAGCGGACCAACTCGGATCACTTGAGGTAGGGCGCAACATGTTGAGAATGATGAAGTCGGTGTGGATTGAGCATTGAGGGACCGATGGTAAGAGAGCATGGAGCTAATGTCACAAACCTGGCTAAGCGAAGAATATGGTTTCAGATGACTCATGGTTATGAGTCATGGGTTTGTGATTTGTTTCACATGACTCGCACTTGCGATATCATTATTCTAATGTTATTGGTTGATGTTTTTACATGACTCACCATTGTGGTCATATGAGGTATGACTTTTGCACATGACTCACATTATGGTCAGGGGTTTTACTGATGTGACACGAGTTGTACACATGACTTGCTATTTTTATTAGGATTGGTTTAGGTATGTTGCGCAGCTAACTTGTTGGAAGTCAGCTGAGGGATTTCACACATGACTCGCAATGAGTTATGATGTCTTGTGACTCAAGACTCTGAGTCACCAGGGTTAGGGCTGTGGGAGGAACGCCGATATAAAGGGGCGGTGACCGTCGAGTAGTTTGTTCAAGCTCCTCGCCCTCTTCTTTCCCCCCCCTACCTTCGACTCTTACTCTACCGGCCTTGCTTCCGGGGCAAGACCGCTGCGCGCTTACTCCTCACCTGTCCCCTCATGGAGATCCCACCCATCCCACCTGGCAACCAGGCCCTAGCTGAAGCCATCTCTAGGGCCGGCACTCCTCGCCTGTCCTCCTTCCCCTCCTCACCCACTCCGGCCCAGAGGGCACCCCCCTCCCTCCCATACCTGGCTGAAACCTTCGCTCAGACCAGAGACTCCCTCCAACTGCCCCCCAACCTCGTAAAGGACCTCTCGCCTGAAGCCGTACAGACCGTCACCGCCGGAGAAGGCTCTGTCCTCTCCATTCTCTGTGCCGCAGTCTATGGAATAGTAGCCATCTCCAACTAGCTGGACTCGGTTCACCTGAAACTAGAGCAAATTACTGAGGAAAAAGCCACCCTAAGGACATCCTTGCATGACCTGGCCTCCCAGGTTGCAAACACGTCGGTGGCACCCAATGACATCCGACCCATCACCCATGCGATACGTAACATGTCACCGCGCGTTTCCGCCCCCACCCCATCAGCAGGTGCCGCCCTGCCCCCCACACCAACCGTTCATCCGGCCCAACCAAATGCACGAGGCCCCACCCGTGCCCTCCCACCCCACATGGCGAAAATAACTCAGCCCAGCAACAACCCCCCGACAGACTGTTCAAACCCTGCCCTGCACTGCCCCTTCTACGACACATAGCGGAAGAAGATGTTCGGCGACCCCGAACTCTACGCTAAGGCCTTCCCCGACTCTTGGGAGGCCGGCCAGTTCCGCGCCAGTAACTACGTCCTATCACTTTTCAACACAATATCCTCACACCCGGAGTACGCCGTCAAGGCCCCCACACCCCCTACTTATGCCCAGGCTGCCTTGAGGGCCCAGGGCAAGGGTAAAAGCAAACAAGCCGCCTCTGCCTCTAGAATCGCGCAACGCGATGACACTTCCCCCAAACCTCCCCCCGCCCAGGCCAACGCCTCTCGAAAGGTCTTCGCCTCGCGTACGACACCCGCCCCCCATCCCCTCTTAGAGAAGATAAAAACCTCTGTGCCAGTCCTCATAGCCTCCACACTCTCTCAAACAAACTGCCTCCTCCCAAAGGGCTTCGTCGCAAAAGTGAATGACCAACGAGCAGTCTCCCTCCCTGGCACTGACCCCAACACTCCTGCGGCAGCATACTCCCCCTACTTCGATACCCTCACACGCAAACTCAACCAAGCTGTCAGCACGGGGAGCAACCCATGGCTCACCTTCTCCACCGCTCCCAAGGCAGTTCAGTTCGCTATAAACGGTATTCCAATCTCCGAACATCCCGCCGATGATAACCTTCTTTTCCCACGACTTAGGGACTCCATTGCCCACGCGAAAGCGACCCCGATCCTGTCGGCCAGGTTCCTTAACACTGAACGAACTGCTAGAACCACCAAAGAAGCTTATTCGGTGGTCGTCACTGCTGACCCCGTCCACGCCGCCACGCTCCTCAAAGAGATCCACCTCTACTCGAAACGCCTCAAAGTCGAAAAGGCCTTCTCGGCCAACCGATACACCGAATGCAAGAACTGGTACCGCTTTGGACACGCCACCCGGCGCTGCCCTCAGGCCAACCCCATGTGCCCCTATTTTTCCCTTCACCATACTCGCGCCATGCACAGGTGCCAAAACCCGCCCTGCCCAAGGCAAGGCCACCTCAAAGCTGTTGCCGACTGCTCCCACCTCTCCCCCTCACTGCCCCAACTGTGGCAACGACCACAATGCATACTCCAAGGAGTGCAAGGCCCGCCCTGTCCCACCATCCAGAGCCCCCCCACCCCCTCATAGCCCCTCCGGCTCCTCGGACAGTGAAGAGGTAATCGATCTGGAACAGGATGGCTCAGATGCCCCAACCCCTCTTGCTCCCGCTGGACCCGGTAAGGGCCCCATGGCCTCTACCCGCACTCGTCAACCCAGAGTCGGCCCTCTACAGGACACCAACACCGCCTCTGCTTCTGGCCCCTCCAGAGCCGTCGCGCCTCCAATGACCCCCGCGAACAGTTGGGCCCCGCCAGGTAATGAATAGAAAACCACACCGTCGCCACAGGGAGCCGGCCTCCCAGACCAAGATAACGATCGTTCAACACAACAGCCTCGCGACCTGGGATGTGTTCCTATCCTTGTTTTCCACCTTTACAGGTCGTATTTTTCCTGACATAGTTTTGTTACAAGACCCCCCGTCCTGTCGTCCTTTTTTACCCAGCTTTAGCAGTTTTAATGCCTTCGCCCCCCCCTCGAGCCGCCCACGGGTGGCCATTTACTGTTCTTTGAGTTTTCTCGCCCACCACGCTGTCCTCCCAGGTTTCTCGGACTCCAACGAACACCTGATGTGGATAGACCTCCACTCCCCTAGGGGCACTTTTGTTGCCAGATATACATCTTGCCGTTTTGTTAATGTTTACTCCAGGCCTAGACCAGGTCTCCCCCACTCTGTATCCCCTGATAAAGCCTTTCCAGACCTCGATTTCCCCTGCCTGGTCGCAGGAGATTTCAACATCCACCACCCTGCCGTGGACCCATCACGCTCATTCTCCAGGCATGACCTCAACCTATCCTCACCATACTTCGATCTGGGAGCTGACCTGAACATGACCCTGCTCAACAACCCGGGCATGCACACCCGCTTCCTATTCGGAACTAGTGACCGCCCCAGCACAATCGAACATGCGTTTTGAAACTCCTTTTTACACCCCACTTTCTGCGAATGGTCATCCGACCTCGCCTCGACAGGCTCAGATCACATCCCCATTCTCATGTCATTCAGGCCCATGAACGACACACCAAAACCTCCCCACCCCAAATGGGACCACATTGACTAGGAGGGTCTGAAAGCCACCCTCGACGCTTTCAACGTCCCGCCAGCCCCCTCCGGTCCCTCACCCGACCAAGTAGAGAAATGGTTCTCGTCATCCCTAAATCAGCTAACGGCAGTCCTGCTAAGAACGGCCCCGCTCTCCCGACCCTCCCCCCACTACAAACCCTGGTTGACTCCTCTGCTCACTAACCTTAGAAAAGAATTCCACAAAGCCTCCAGAGTCGCCAAGCCCACTCTGGACCCCCTCCTATCCAGCCAGGCCAGGCTCCTCAGGAACGCTTACTTGAAGGCGATCAAGAGGGCCAAAAACACCTAATGGTCGGCCTTCCTAGCCTCCACCACCCCTAACAACATCTGGACGGCACGGCAGCTGGTCGCCCCCCGGAAAACCCCCCGTTTCCCCTCCCTCCCGAACGCCGACGATCCAAAAGGTATAAATGAGGCTCTCCTGAAACACTTCTTTCCCACGAAGAAGGAGACCCCACCCCCCCAACCACTATGAGGCCACAGCGACGCTCCCCCACTAACCAAAGATGAGATAGCAAAAGCCCTCGCTGCCTTCTCCCCCTCGTCCGCCCCCGGCCCAGACAGGATTCCTTACTCAGTCTGGAAGAAGCTTAACTCCTCCTACCCGGACATACTCCTCGACCTCCTAGGCCCCCTAGTCACACTAGGATACCATCCCCCCTCTCTGAGGGTTGCAGACGGTATCATTTTGGACAAGCCCGGCAAACCCTCCTATGACTCTCCTGCCTCCTTTCGCATCCTTGTCCTCCTCAAAACCGTCTCCTAGGTGCTAGAGAGAGTCATGTGCGCCCGCCTCCTCAACGCGGCCTGGATGAAAGGCCTGCTCCATCGCAACAAATGTGGTTCCCTTCTGGGCCTCGGCACGGCCGACACCTGTTCCTCCCTCGTACACGAAATCAGAACCCTACAGAGACCTGGCCTGAAGGTCTCATCCCTCTTCCTTGATGTCAAGGCAGGTTTCGACATGGTTGACATGCTCACCTGGCGCAAGATCCTCATCTCCAGAAGCATGGCCTCATACCTGGTGGATTGGGTCTCTTCCTTCCTAACGGAGAGAAAATGCACCTCTGGTTCTAAGGGTCCCCAAACATATTAGCTCCCGTTTCGGTTGGGACCCCCCAGGGCTCGCCTATCTCCCCTCTTATCTTTCTGATATATGTTTTATCCCTACACCTCCCTATTTCCAAATGTCTCATCATCTCGTAGGTGGATGACTTCTTGATAACAGTGGCATCCCGGAGTCACAGGACGAATATCCGGAGGCTACGACGTCTCTTTGCATCCCTCTCCCGCAAGGCCTGCAATATAGGTATAACATTCTCCATCCCAAAAACAGAACTAATGCACTGAAGGACCCCCGCTGAGACGACCCCGAGATGCACCCTACCCATCACCCTCGAGGACCAGGTCTTCAGCCCAGCAAAATCTCTCCGATGGCTGGGATACTGGTTTACCCCCTCCCTCTCCACCACCCAACATTTCGAGAAACGCCTCGCCCTCGCCCAGGCGTCTTTTGTCTTCCTCAAAACCCTTTCACCTCCCGGTGCAGGTGTCAAACCCTACCTTACTCACAGACTGGCCATGGGCCTTGTCCTTCCCATCCTAACATACGGTGCTGACCTCTTTTCCCCCAACACCCTATCCACAGGGCTCATGGACATCTTCTGGCGCAAAGTACAGAGATGGGTCACCAACTGCTTTCAGTCTACCCCCACGGGCATCCTCTCTAGGGAAGCATGCCTACCCCCTATGGCCCCATACTGCCTTTATAGAAGGCCCCTCTTAGCCATCCGCATTGCATGCTCCCCCCTTACGTTAAACCCCGCCTCCGCCAGGCTCCCACTAGACTTCCCCTCACTCACGACCTTCAGGGCCCTGGATACCGCCAGACCACTCATGCGAGGGCTCTCTTCCGTCTACCTTCCCCTAAACTGGAAAATGCCGACACCTTCCCCCCCGATCAGGAAACAACTGCTCATTGACGCCATGGCACACATGACCCTCTCCCTGACCTATGGCCTCTCTAGGATGCCTCTCATCCTCAAATCGGCCCCCCTTCCTGGGGAAGCCATCCCTCCCCTGGCCTTAATGCTCAGGGTGTACAGAACCCTGAAACAAACGGCACGCACCATGCTTATCGACGACTGGAACGCCCAGTTCCCACCCCCGCCGTATTACCACCACCCCGCTACCCTCATCCCGATACCTTTCATGGGCCTAGATAAGTTCACAGCTGGACGCATACATCAGATGCGGGCCAAAAAGAGTTACCTGGCCGCCCACCCGGCATGGAGTCATGAAAACCCGGACACCACATGCCCCAGATGTCGCCTAGAACCAGAGACGATGGAACACGCCCTCCTCTCCTGCCCTTCGAGGACACAAGCTCGAGCCCGATTTTTAAGCACGGTCTCGAGCCTAGACCGCTAGAGCCCCATTTGGTCAGACCCAGACTTAACGGCCGGTCTCAAATCCTACATACTCGCCACCCGCACCGGCTTCCCCCCCGACTTGTACTACTCCCCCTCTGCCTTCCCTCCCCCTTACCTGAACCCGATGCCTAACTTCTTTATGAGTTGTTTTGTTTTGTGTTGTTTTTACATTTATTTGGAATGTTTCCTGCATCCTGTTAACTGTTACGATGTTTGGGATTCCCTTAGTCAAAAAATATTTGGTTTCTTGAGTAGTTTTACGCCGAGAGCACTTGTACGTGTTTTCACCTGCTGATACAGGAGGAAAGGATTATAGGTTTCCTTTGTTTTGGTACTTTGATTTATAGGTTTTGTTTTTTCCATAGCTGTCGCTGCACGAAGCTTCTTGTACCTAGAAACAATCAATGCATGATATAAAAAAAAAAAAAAAAAACTTGGAGTACTTTGTTCCTCACGCATCCATCTAAGTACTTTCTTATATTATCAATTCAAGTTATCTTTACATATCACAATTCCTGGCGAATAAGAGAAGAGTCTCTTATTACATTCTCGACTACATGATAGAAGCAAGAGTGTTTGGCTATCAGAAATAGTGTACGAGAACGAGGAAGTGCTACCTGGTGCAAGTATCGCCCAGAGGGAAGGATTGTTACAGTTGGACACTGGGGAGAAGAGTAGGGGATTCCAGACTAGAATTATGGGGCCTATCAGGCAGACATTGGAGGAAAGAATTGCTAAGGAGCGCAATAACCCTATAGAGAGGACAACAGAATATTCAGACAATCGGGAGGCATTAAGGCTTGAATTTGGTATACATCCAGAAGAGTCATACTCCAAATTGATATATAATCTATTGGCAAGTCAAGGCATAAGTGGTCAGGCGGACTAGCACGCCCAGGGATAGCCCGCCCAATAGGGTATGTTTTATAGATATTGATAATAGAAATAATGAAACACAGGAGTGAAAAAGTGAAAGTGTCCAGGATTACGAGTACTGTATTAAGGCTTACTGATCTGAGAAAGAATATGAATGAATCAGGCCGACCCTGAATTGAATGAATGAAAAATAAAGTTCGAGATACACTAGGAAGACATAATATACACTTCTGGGTGTGGAGTGAGGTATTAGTGGCCAGTAATACCAGGGGCAAACTCCGGACAAAGAGCTATATTCTCAACAGGTAGGTGGAAGGCACTTCACCATAAGTGGAAGATCTGGCGGCACCCATAAACAGATTGGAGGAAAGGGGAATAGTACCAAACGAGCTAGGCGGAATTGAAATATACTAAAGGCGTATAGACGATCAGGCTTAGAGATCAGAATGTGTCCAGCAGATCACAATTAGCTGTCAAGGGAGTTCGTATAGGGCAGAGGGAGGAAGCTGGATTGCGTGTGGAAGGGGAGCGGACTCCAGATGAGTCTACAACAAAAAGAAAGGAAAAGAGAGGGAGCCGGATGAAGAAAGGCCGGGAGCGAGCAGGAATCCATCGCAATCGGGAAGCTGTAGGGTCACAGGCAGCGGGCCTCTAGGGTGTAGGGAAGGGGAGCTGATTCCAAATGAAACCAGAACAAAAAGAGAAAAAATTGAAGAGGAACTGGATGGAGAATAGCCGGGGGTAAGCAGGAATCCAAAGGCATTGGGGAGGTGTAGGGTGCCATGGAGTGGGCTTCTGGGATGTCAGGAAGCGGAGCAGACTGCAGACGAATCCGCAGAAAAGGAGGAAAACAAGGAGGGGGAGCCAGATGGAGAAAGGAAGGTGGTGAGCAGGATTGGGGAGATGTAAAGGGTTAAAGAAAGATGCAGGACGCAAGGCAACTGGCCCTGGAGGGCTTAATGGGCGTCCCTATGAAGGAGGTTTACGTCTGGTGCTGGCTGAAGAGAAGAGTCTGGATCCGGACGAAATAAGTGTGGGATGGCCCATCTAGAATGTCGATTTGCGTTGGCAGCGCCCTGTGCATCGGAGGCAAAAGGTGCACCAGGCGCAAAGGATCATTTTTGCCAATGTATAACATGGTTACCCCTTCTCTATTGTTTAGTATTCGCAAGGGTTTGAATTGTAAATAGAAGCCTATATGGCATGGGTGAGGTAGTTGAGCGTAGGTGCGCATAAGCAAATATGTGGATATGCAGGGTTGCTGGCATGTGGCTAGGAGCTTGAAGGTTTTAAGTCATGTGACTTGGTGGTTTCCGGTGGTTTAGCACCTAGCAGTGGGTTGTTGTTTTCCTACCCTATGCCGGCAGGTATAGAGGTCTTGGTTTCATGGTTTCTTTGATACTCTATGTTACTAGGCATACAGGAGTTTGCACTTTGTTAAAGATTGTGGTTTTAGGGATTATAAAGGATGATGGGATGCTTCTAGATCGTGGAGGATTAGGCCCCGTCAGCAGTATGGGTTACTTTAGAGTTCTTGGAGTTTCTGGAGGATTTGGTTGTCATTAGTTAGAGGGAGAGATATATCTCCGAGTGTGTCCTTGGCTAGTGGCACCCTAGAGCGAAACAGATCTCCATTCCTCCATCTTTGGTGTTTCCTTCAAGAGCCAATCTTAATCACCCTTTTGTTTGTTACTTCTTCTCTGCTTCCATTTGGTTCAAACAGTAAAGGCGCTAGCCACCCCGTAGCCAAACTGCCAAGAGGACTGGGCCGGAAAAGACGATCATCCTCCCTTGCCGTCATTTCCGAGAATCGTTCAGGACTGTATGTTCTAGCCTAGGCCAGGGCAGTACCAAGGGGAGACATTAATTTCGCATCCAGATAGAAGGGTAATAGGGGACCGTGGAGGACTGCAGATCTGCTAGTGATGACAGAGAAGATCTGTCGGCATCAGGTGGGAGCTACCACCTTGCCTCTAGGTGGCCAGAATGTCGAGAGGGCGTCGGGACCCGGATATCATACTGGATTTTCACTTTTATAGCTATACAGATATATAGTGAGATCTCTTGACCCTGGTTTGCTGCGATGGCTCCATTCTGTTGTTGCATTTATATTTCCATTTCGAAATATACCTTGTCCGGGAAGTGCTATTCGTTTACAGGTTGATCTATCTCAGATTGCGAATGCCAGGGATATATTATTATTAACTGGATCTACGATACCCAGTGTTCACGGTATGGCTTAGGCCAATCGCACAGTCAGGAGAGTGTCTGATATCTACTAAATTCCCTATGTTATAGATATCTTGACCATCAGGACCTCTGGTGCTAAGGTTGCGGCACTTGGCATGAGGCTCATAAACCGGAGGAACTCTGAAGAGTGCATGCCTGCTCGATATCTTATCTATGTTCCACACACAAGGTTGGTTGCCCTCACTCGATGTAGGACATACAAAACATAGAGGATGTACCTCCGTGGACTGTGGGCTCCAGATGCCTAGCCCATATTTATCAGACCAAATTGCTAGTTCTAAGTGAGACTTGACCTAAGCATGTAGAGACAAAATGTAAGTGGATCATGCAAACATGGTAGTGATTGGTGCTTTATGTACCTTATGTCGGTTCATTACGTTTCCAATTTGCACTGCGGACTACATACCGACGGGAAAAATAGTATTGAAGTTGCCTCTAGCATCCCCGGAGGGGAGCCTGCCTCACGTTGGGGGCCATGACGATGGAATAACGCATTTGTCAATTGAAATGAGCCCCCGAAAGGCTACATCCCCAGAACATGTAGCCCGCGTCAGAACGGCTCCATAAGCGTTGGTTGTATGATCCTCCTGCTACCCACCACAACTGGGACATCACAGGAGATGAAGTATTTCGTTGGTGGTTATTGCACTGCTGAAGACGCCCTGCACTATGTCCTCTGGTCGATTAATTGTTTATTTGGTCTGAAAGGGGAAAAGTCAGAAGGGCTGCGGTGACTAGACATTGTGAACAAGTGCCGAAAAGCTTTCCCACCCTGGGGCGAAATCGACCTTCCTCATCTTACCCAACACACCCGCCTCCGAGACGGATATATCGGTTGCAATAATCCCTACCAACATCGGCCAGGATATCAACCCAATGCCTCGCCTAGTGGAAGAATTCACGAAGTAGATAGAATAAAATCAATTTCTTGGTTGTTCTTGACTTCATGATTTTTCTACTTTCTGGGTTTGTGTCCTGATCATTTCTCACAATATCTATAATATCAATATATTTGTTTAGTTTAGCAAAATTCGCTTAAGTTTCGAACAAGTATGATATGAGTAGAAGGGTTGCTGCCTGTTGGAATGTGGTGGTATGGAAACCTACAAGACACAAGATTATAGATGGGTGACAAAATCATTTCCTAAACACAAAGTCTTCATACACTCGCCTACCACTGTCCCGTGTAAATATTCCGAAAAAGAATTGTGCTCGATAACCCCACAAGACAATCCCAAAATGTCCATCCACCATATGACACCCAGAATGAAAGAGAAGACTCCGGGAATTGGATGCCTCTCAGATATTGAGAAAGGAAAATTTAGGATAATGTGGAAAATTCACCAGAGTGTTGCAAAAGTGCTACTACATTTGACATATCTCAGACATGATTCTGAGGTATGCAAGTTCTCATCTTGGGTCTTGAGTTAGGGAGAAGATGCAGAAAATGTACCATCGTATTAGAGACACTGATGATGAATCAGGTAAATTGCATAAATGCCTTGCAGAAGATCCTTTATAGAGTATCTGTGGAGAAGTACGCCATCCAGAGTTTGTGTCGTGATTGAAGTGAATGGTTGGTATACCAAGTACAGAAATTTAAAGATTGAACCATCTTCACACCTATTTTTTCTAATACCTATAAATAATCTTCAAATTCATTACCTTCTTGTCCCTATACGTGGTTATGGTGGGGTAGTATAACATATTAGTGTTATAGACAAGAGAGGGATTATTTTGCAGGGTAACATAAATTAACCTACAGAGGATATCACTTCTAGCTCTTGTGCATGTGATGTTTCCGCATCCCTTCAACCGATTTCAAGTACTCGGGCTAAGTGCGGGTAAAGCTTGTGGTTCAAGCGATAGGTGGTAAAGTAACCAAGGAGACCAATGTGGGGAATAATTGCGACCAAATGATATAGGTATAGTATGATGAATACGAACGACGGTACTAATATCTGATTCACCTCAAAGATATCCTGTTTGGGAAATGATAAAATAAAAATACCTTCATACTTCAGTAGTAATCTAGTGCTCAGAATAGTGTTAAATTAATACTGCTCAGGAAAGCCATGATTGAAACCAAATTGTATGAAGATTGGCTCCCGACTGTGGTACAAGTACGAATACTTCGCTTCATTTTGATTTATCTTGGCTGGCTATCAATCATTACCATTCATGCTATATGTATTCTATTAGGGCCCGCTTGAGAGGCCGGGATTTGGACTTCACATCCCGATTGTCTCCAAGTCTAGAGTTTCAGTCTAAGCCTGGTTGTACGGGTAAAAGTGGGAGTAGATTTTGATTCCAAGATTGCACTAGTATTTTACGTCAGGATTTTCACTCAAAAAACCAGTAACAAAGAGCAAACTCCAATATCATTAACCCTGACTATGTTCTAAGCGTGGCACTGCTACCTTTACATCAGATAAACAATTGTTCCATAATGTATATTAATATCCTGTCATGGTTGGCATGGCTGGTTTACAAAGTCTGGACTTTGAAGGTTCTGGACATGGATTTTCGAGTTGGGACTTTAAATTCCCATGCCACCCTAATCATGGCGTATCAAACAGGCCCTTAGTGGTGTCTGATAAGCGGGAAGGTAATAGGAATAGCAACCATTTGGTCAGCCCTGTTTTGAAATTGAAGGTCTTTCAGTTCTCCCATTTTGAAATGGAAGGGCAAAGGTCGCTTGCATGTGAGAACGGAATGGGCCCAGTGCAACCAAACAGGACATATACATGAAATGCAATACACTATGTAATGGTCATATGAAACATCTGTGTGTGACACCAGTTCAAAGCATTCATGAAGCATGCCCCCCCCCATCCTGTAGCTCTTATTGCCATCAACCAAGCACCTTATATTATATTCCCCCACAGCAATCCCTCGCCCTACCAAGAAGAAGAAACCATGGCTGGAAAAGCCTCCTCCACACCTCCCCACGAGTGTATTTGATCAACACAGACCCCGAGCCTGCCTGCCGCGGACCTCAAAATGGCAGCTCGCCTGGCCACCCTATGACCAAATCGATGGCACCATGAAGAGCATATTAGGGAACAAAGCTGAAACTGTGGTAATCGATACCACACTCTTCAATATGCACAGGTCTGTGCAACTTCCACATCTGCCCCAATGAAAACCAAGGAAGGCCATGTGGAAAGCCAGCCGCTTAGTACACTCCCTGCCTGGAACTTGGATTTGATAGGAGCCTTTCACTGATATATTGAGTTAAAACCCTGGACGCAGGAGAGATCTGACACAGTACGTGGAATGTTTGACATCAAATACAAGGAGGAGAATCCAGACAACTGGCCGTGTGAGCCAGAGAGAACTTTCCTAATTGAACTTGGAATAACAGGTATTTCACATTATCGACCAACCCTTGAAGCCCTGATCTACGCGGTCTGATTCCCCCTTGAAATACACTTTGATAGACTGGGACACCGGGGAGTGGGGTACAACCAGTGTTCTGAAGTCGCAGATGCGAGCTCGGGTCCTTGGTCACCTGTAGGTTCCTGCAGTCCTCTGCCGATCGGTAACTCTCTGACAGTACTTGCTGTCCTCGACCGCCATACATCTTCAATGTGACTATAACTTTCCAGCGTGAAACACAAGAACAGTTGAGTCTGAATTTAGTATGAGTGCTGAGACAAGCACTGGCAATCTGCCTTTGAGAGCTTGGTGCCTGTATTCATGTTCACAATTCCAGGAGCGTTTCAGAATGGCCAGAACTCACATAGTAGTGTTGTTGCAACTTGTGATCCAGGACCTGATCTTGCCTTGAGTATTCAATTTCCTGTGTATGTGGAACTGATATATCATGGCTTAGGAAATATGATCAAGGTGGTTTTCGATTTTAACCTTGAGGCGCATGACTACTCGGTGAATCTCCAGGACTGGGGCCGCCTCGCAGAACTGTAATAGGAGGCCATTGGAGTCTCGTAAACACATATATCTTTCAGACCAGGGGCGATGTATACGGCTTTGTATAGGGAATACAGTCCAATGTTCATACTATTCTCAAATCAATATTCCAAGTTGTATGAAGAGGCGGTTGGGAAGGAGGTGTTCCAACAGGTGACCAATAACATTCAAGGGTATTTACGTACATAGCGATCAAACCTCGCTTCCAATGATAGAGCGTTCGGCATGGAGAACTGGCTCCTTGAGAATTCAGCTCACTATTCCCTTCCCAATGCCGGTTGTGGAGCCTTTAAATAGGGGGTTGAGCACAAGGGCCCTGAAATGGAGAGTCAATAGGTCCGGACAGCTGACACCACCAAGGTGAACCAGTACAGGGCATGGATGCTGCAAGGGCTCTTTAGGTCTCTGAGAAACCTGACAGAGCTCAAGGCCCTATTCCTTGGGGCCATTGACCCCAGGCAACTCTGCAAGATGTGAAACCACATTCAAGATATCGGCAGGAAGGATAGGCCTGGTAAGCTGATATTCCCGTAGAAAGAGGAGTGATTTACGCTCTGTAACTGGGATGTGAACCTTCCTGGGCGGCCCTCAGTTGACGAAGAACTCTTTAGATGGTGTATGCGGGCTCAGTTCGGTAACTTCGACAAGGGCCACCTTTACATCCTGGAACCAAAACATAGCTTTGGTTATCCAGCTGCGCATATATCGGGAATATGCGGCGTGAAACTAATTCAATTTACTGGACCATGAACCGGCTACCTCTACTGCCTTGCCTCGACCATGGAGAAACGCCTGTACATATAGTGCCGTGATGCCGCGAACCCTGACAATAATAAATGGGTAGGCAACCAGATTAGCATATTATACCCACGGGGTTCAAACACATGCAGACGGTGAGGAGGTACACTCCGGAAACACTTCCTCAAGGGAGTGTAGTTATACTACTACGAACTATAAGGAGAGGGAAGGCAGGCACCAGGAATTGGGTCAGGATGAAGGGATTTCGGGAATGGGTACTATGTGAATAGGTGGTCCGGGTATAGGGGTGTCGCTGGTAGGATCCGATAGCCCGAGAGCTGCTCGTTTCCGGATGTGGTATGGTGAGTCTTAGCCTTAGGTGTTCGTGGTAGGTGTGTGGTGGATTTGTAGGCTCAGGAAGCGGAAGCATTTCTGATAATGGAGGTACCCAATCGTGGGTTTGCAGCATACTTGTGAGGACTGTGGTGGATGACTAGTGTATTCAGCGTTTGTGCGCTGTGCTCCACTGTCGATAACCAGGAGATCCGTATACAGCTTTAGTTCATCCTTGCTCTTCTCCATAGATTAGACACAATCTTGAACTAGTTCAAAAACGAACAGATATTCTCCCTTTCCCCTCTTCACGCAGTGTCCCTCACTGGACATTAGCCTTACTGAAGCTGTATTAGCATTCTTCCCTTCACAAGGTTCATGCACAACTCAATAGAAGTTGAGATGCTGTTGGAGATAGATCAAATGTATGTAACTGATATAATGAGGGAATGAAATACTAAAAACAGAAATCCTAATAACAGAGAATGAGGGAAACGAAGACAGGCAGAGCTGGAGAATCTTTACCAATTATCAGGGTGATAGGGCACAAGAGATTGAATTCTTGGTTACTGAACGAGACCCGACTTTTATTAGTACAAACAAATATAATAGTGGAACGATATCAGACAAGTAAGAGAGAAGATCTCCAATGGTAATGAAACAGTGGACGAGATAACCGAAGCCTGTGAGCCCCAGAGTCAATACGATAACAAACTCAACGAACAATGAAAGAGAGGCAGGAAGCTGAGTGAAATCCCTCTTCCACAGAAATCTTTCTTCACTGGCTTACGTCCAGTGCATTCCAAATCTTGTCTTTCACTTGGTTTTCCCAGACACTTACAACGAAGTAGAGCCCAGTACCGAGGGTAAGAGTGGGAATCTGCTATCATAAGTAGTTTAGTTTCATTGTAGGTGAAGGTGGGTTTGAGGTTGTCGCATTAGCTATGCAGGGTCAGGTATGAAATGAGAGGAAGGTAACCGTAGTGGAACACCAATAGAGCAACTATTGGTCTCAGTTGGCGGTAGTTGCATTTCTTGTTCTGAGAGACTGGGAATATATGCATGTGGTGACCAGCCGAATTGATTTCCATCCAACGAGAATGCGGTTATAGGAAAAGATAACAAAGAAAGGAAAACAGAGTTTGCCTTAAATCCCTCCTGCGATAGAGAACCTTTGTCGTGGCACACTACGAGCGTATGTTCAAGTAGCCTCTTAGTTTCTTCCATCCGGTTATCCTTTCGTATGCATTCCCAGATCCTTGTGAGGAAGATGTACTATTTCTGAGGGTATAGTTATGCCAGTCTGCTGATGGAACAGAGATTCACTATAGCCGAGGTTGATGTTCAGGTATTAATAGTATAGGTGTTTCAGTCCAAGTAAAGTCGTGTTTGATGCTGTCGCTTTAGATATGCAGGGCCGGAGAATCAGGCAGTGAGAACCTAATAGTGGTGAAGACGTGATGGGTGTAACAGAGTGGTAGTCTTGCGCCAAGGGGAATATATGCATCAGGTGAGTGGTCTAAAATGGTTAAATACAGATATCTTAATTGGAAAGGACAATTACTTTAGGGGGAAATAGGAGTTTGAAAAAAACTTAAAGGAAATAGAAGACTATATCCTCCACAGGCATCGGACGCTGCGTCAAATGCTGGAGGCCTTGGTCTAGTTGCCACTGTCCTTATCTGGGGAGATCGTCACTGCAGGTGTATTCCGGGTGGCAATGAGGGCGCATTGAACGGTTTCTAGATGGGTGGGGAATGAACAACGCATGGTGTAAGGAACTAAAGAACACCAGGTGTAGAAAGTATGGTGATCCCGTGGCCAAAGGAGCCTTGAGGTGGTATGTATAAGGGGCATTCATTGACCCAGGGTTTCAGAGCTATGACCCCGCACTAGCATAGCAGCCGGATATACTGTTTGCTACCCTCCAGCGAGACATGACCCCTCTTGCCTAACGCAATCCCTTGGGCTTGCCCCATTGATCACAGGGTATTCCAACCCACCCTTCATTCCAAGAACATATCCAATTGCACTCCTTTCCCTAGTTAAGGGCTGTGCTTGATAGTCGAACCTCAATAAGATGTATCACAAGGGGAGGCAATCTAAGGCTAATGCCAGGGCATGACCAAAGCGGAGGTAAATCAGAACCTGCATTCACCTTGATTCACAATAAGTTAACTAGACAAATTACAAACAGATATAGCTTATGAGGGACTCTGGGAACTATTCTATGGTTCTTGATTCAGTCATATTCATAACCGGATCTCTTGGGAGCAGTGCCTAGCTGACTAAGAGATACTAATAATGACCAGGAGTTCACCTTTATAAGGGGCACTATCAGGTGGAGCAATATAGTCTCTGATTTGCCTGAAGGCGCTGGATAATGCAGGTAAAGGGGCCTGAGGTCCTATTGCCATTGCGGAGCATTAATATTTCTCAGGGTTAGGGTTGTGACTGCTTTGTGGGTTGTTTCCAACTTGTGTGGACTTTCCGTTTTGTGGGACTCTACTAGTATTTAATCTACAAGGGTACAGTGCGGTACAGTCCTTTTCAACTCTCCTACATACCACCTCTACTACCTTTGAGCAAGCTCGCCATATTGCTTTTATTACAGCCAGAGTGGAATATCCTCTTTTTAGCCCATAAGATACCTTGAATTTCCCAGCCCACTCCCCAGGTATAGTTACTCATGTGTGGCTCTTGGCCAATGATTCAATTCAAGTGTGAATTGTGATGGCATTGGACAGTCTGATAGACATTTGGTGCAAGCCTTCCAGGAGGAGATGTCCTTGCCTCCTGACCCACTTCGCAGATCTTCCTCTCCTGTTCCATCAATGCCTCTGCCATGTACTGTTTGTCCATTCCGACTAGGCCCAGGCTTTTCTAAACAAATCCACATTACCAGGATTCTGTATGGCCACACTCCCCTCATCCAAAGCTGATCCCTGGTTCTCACCAAGGTGTATGGTTCCACTGCCCATATTTCCTTCTGGCCTTGGGCTAAAGCAATCAAGTTCTAGAGTCACCTGTTCGGTCACCGGCTGATAGATATCTCCACCCTGCAGCGCACTACCTGGTTTAACCTCACACATATCCAGCTAATACTTAGGGGACTGATTTGGCTCGGTGTAGTCGTGGCCTTCCTGGCGGCTACCGGCCTCTTGCTTCCCACCATTCCGGTCCCCTTATATATCACAACCGGTGCCATGCCTGTTGTCACCACGAACGATCTCCTCTACACCTCCGGCGATTGAAATCTCAACACCATG
>QOVD01002314.1:0-23896 GCA_003521225.1 Tuber microsphaerosporum
CGAGACATATGACGACTCGTAACCGAGGGGTGCGACCGTGGTAGAGCCGCGAGAGGGAGGGCGGGAGGAGCCACCTGGTAGTAAGGTACCAGCTAAGGAGAGGAGGGTAGCTGTGACAGAGCAACTGGACGAAACCGAGAAGGAGGGAGGAAGGGTAGCCAACTCACTAGAGACAGGAGACTAGCAGGCCATAGCCGAACGTTTTCCGAAGTCGAAACGAAAGACGAGACTGAGATGTTACTGACCCAAGTGTTCCCCATCAAGGGTACAGGCTCACGAGATGAAGAGGTACTTCCGTAGGGAGTCCGGACACCGCAACGCCAACCGTAAACGTAGAAAGAAGGGTTGCCGACCGTGCAAACGCTAAGCGAGGGCAGCGAAGCGAAAGCGGGGAAGGAGAGAGGAGCGACCGTGAACCCCCTGAACAAAGACTGCCCGAGAGCAATGCCATCAGGAGGGGGACAGAGGGGAGAGGGGGGATGTAGCGTCACCCTCCTAGGCAACTAGGCCATCAGAAGAGGGGAGAGGGAGGAGGATAGTTGACGATGATTTCTCATGGTGTTGAGATTTCAATTGCCGGAGGTGTAGAGGAGATGGTTCGTGAGATCGTTCATGTCTGTTTTTTATTTTTTATTTTTTTTTTATATCATATATTCGTTGTTTTAAGGTACAAGAAATGACATGCATCATCAGATATGGCCAAAACAAAACCCACAAACACTAAACAAAAACAACAAACAAAACCCAAAATCAAAAACTAATCCTCCAACGCGTCGAACCCATACGCATTCGATAACGGTAACTAAAACAAGTATACTGCTAAAACCAAAAAATTTTAACTAACAAAGAAATAACACAACGTTTTCAAAACAAAAACATTAATGAACTTAGGGGAGCACCGGGGCATTGCATATCATCAAGGCCCTGGCCCTAGTATCCAAGATTCCTTCTAAGAGGTTACTGGAGGGGAAAAGCTTTCGTCGCGGCCCTCTGTTGGGTGGCGGCGGCGGGGTGACGGATGGGACAACCGGTGGAGGCGGGACTGAGTACGGGGGCATGTTAGGCGGGAAGCCCGTAGCAGTTGAGAGGACGTAGCCGGCCAGGCCTTTTAGGAGAAAAGCGGAGTCCCATAGCGGGGACGGCGAGTCCAGCGACAAATCCCTTGGGAGGAAAAGGGAGCGCGCTTCCAGATCGTTCATGTCTGCCATGGCCCCTTTATATTGGCGTTCCTCCCACAATCCTAACCCTGGTGAGTCATACCCTTGACTCACACGACCTCATGACTCGTAGCGAGTCATGTGCAAAATCCCTCTGCTGACTTGTAACTAGTCAACTGCGCAACATACCTAAACCAATTATAATCCAAATAACAAGTCATGTGCGCAACTCACGTCATATGAGTGAAACTTATGACTCATAACATAAGTCATGTGCGAAACTCATAAATCATATGACCATAATCGTAGTCATGTGAAAAACATCAACCAATAACATTATAACGATAACATCGTCAGTGCCAGTCATGTGAAACAAATCACAAACCTATGACTCATAACCATGAGTCATGTGAAACCATGTTCCTTGCTTTGTCAGGTTTGTGACAAAAACATAGAATAGTCTGTCTGTATTGAAAGAAAGATTGAAATATCCAGTGTTAGGAGAAGTGCATGTAGAGATCACAAGATTTTGTCCCTCATAGAGTGTGCTTGGTTCTGGATTTGTGTGTGTATGCCCAGGAGTATAACTGGTTTTCTATAGTGTGATTTGTGACTGTTTTTTCATTCCAAACTCTTGAGGTCTTGAGAGGGGACTGCTTTACCCTTAGACCCCTCTTGTCAATAATATTCTTTTCATAATATTATGCACTAAATTTAAAAGTAAATCCCATCAAGTCTGTCAAATGAGATACACCCTCGAGGTTTCGAGGGGGGCTGCTAGTATACTGGTACTGTACAGCCTGAGGGTGATGTGACGGTGAAGAGGGAAGAGGAAGAAAGGGGGAATGGGACGCACTTGTCACCAGATACGTTTTTTTTGAAAGCTTAGTCAGCAGGGGGTTACCCAGAGAATTGTCGGGCGGATCGCTCCGCTCCCGGAAAACCTTACCGAGGCACTTGTGGCTGGAGCGATAAGCTACATGTAGCATCAGCCGCATAAAGCAAAAGCCTAACCACAAAGCCTTCAACCACCCGCACGCCTCGCCGCCCAAGCCGAATCCCTCCGCGCCCTCGAGGACAAAATTCCTCACCCATTCTCGTCATGTCTAACCTTCAAACGTTCGTTAACAGTATGTCCCTCCGCCCCACCGCTTTCAATCCTCTCGCTAACGCCTCGAGTAGAAACGGTCACAATCATAACCTCGGACGGAAGAACCCTCACCGGCAAGCTCGTGGGTCACGACCAAACTACCAACCTCATCCTCTCCCACACCATCGAACGCATCTTTGCGACACCCGGATCGGAGGAGGCGACGCAGCAGGTTGAGCACGGATTGTATCTGATTCGCGGGGATAACGTTGCTATTTGTGGGCTTGTAGACGATCAGTTGGAAGCCGGGATTGATTGGTCTGCGGTCAAGGCGGAGCCGTTGGGTGGGATGAAGCACGTATGAATGAATTACGGGGGGTGCCATGAATTCGTTCAGGACTTGATGGAATCGGTGGAGATCTGAGGATGAGGGCAACGTGTTTAATTGTAAGATGGGTTACGGATACAAGTACGGATTTATGTGGCATTTCGGGGCATTGGAGTTTTAAGGGTTTGCTGCATAGCAGATTATCCACCTTTTCCTTCCATAAACTGGCCATGGGCACAGAAGCGATCGACGAGTCCAGATTGGCCGGAGCCTTTCTTCCTGTTTTCAATTATTCTCGCCCGGGTTCGTTATTGAGAGCTACGTGTCTAGCTCCTCTCTGCTCTATTGTACTCGCCAAACACATCTGTCCCCGACCTTTATCTACAAACAAGGAGGGGGGTTTAGAACTGCGCTTCATTCATGGCAATAGGTGGTGTCCCACTAGCATTTTGTAGGGGGAGATTATTGTGAAAAATATTATCATGAGTTCGCCTTTTTTGCTCTATTCATGAGAGCTATTATTGCCATCGACTATGATACATTTCTCCATAATATTCGGCGATCGTGAGAGTTCATGGTTGATTGCTTCTACAGTAAGGGATTCCATGCCTCCCACAGTGTCTCCTTGATTCCAGTAACAGTGGTGAGTGAAGCGCTGCTCTGAACCGCCCTCCGGGCGTGTAGCTAAAGGTTGGAGACAGACTTCTTTTTTGACGAGTAGCCATATTACGAGGGGGGCAATTTACTGGATAAAAGTAAAAATGCATCCTTGCTTGATATAACGGAATAAGCGTAGTCGTTATTAGTAGTTGACCCCACAGCCACTCATCACTTCCCTGGGGATCGAAACCGCTTCTATCATGAACAGACTACGCATCCACTCTGATTAAAACTGGTATACGCCATAATTTAACAAACAAGAAAGGCACGAAGTCCCCCCCCCTGAATTGTGTCTCGAACTTTGTAGTAAAACTGAAGGCAGTATAGGCGATCATACTGCGTAGTAAACATGGACTTCCGCGCTACGGACAAAGTTTTGCCAGCCAGGATACTAGATAGCAAACAAGTAAGTAACACATCGCAACTGAGATCTAGACAGATTACCTGTGCTCGAGCGACCAAATTGATCCTGTCACCGGGTTTTAAACGCCGGACAAAATCTGCTCCCATCCCGGCCCCTGTATTTTCATCAACGGGGCCGGAGTCAGGACCATGGTGTTTCCAAACAACCCAATGTGTCTTCCAGTCCTGCCCAGCATGTACATTTCTCTGTAGGCTCCAGGTGTCCTTTTGCTCAGAGTCAGATGTTAGACCTCTGTCGGTGTTTACCCCACTCCCTCCGGCAGCGGAGACCCGCTTCCACCGAGAGTCGTCATAGCCGGAGGCTTCTGTCCTGGTCAGTGCCTCTGCATCCACGAGTGGTTCAAAGTCTGCTGGGCTGATCGATTTTGGACGTTCCGCGTGAACCTCAAACCAGGACCAGGAGCCTCTATAAGTACCTATGGAATCGCAGATGTCAGCAAATTTCGTCAATCCGTTGAATGTGTGATATACCTCGACCCTCATTGCTGCTCCAACCTTGGTCTCTACTCACTGTTTGAAAGACAACCTTGCGAACCGGATGTTCACCACGAACCCGATAATCTCCTAAAAATATTAAGCGTAAGCCAAGGTTGAAAAAAAAGTTCGGATACACTCTTTCACTCAGACAAGGAACATGTATCGATGTCCCGTGGGGCTTGAGGTTCCCTACCAATGAAACACCCTGTTGTAACACCTTCGATAGCTCTGTCCCGAGTCGCCGGCTCGGGCTTGAACTCTCCGGGTAGGGGTTGTGTACGCAAGTACAATAGATGTTCCAGATCAGTGTTTCCATAGGTTGACCGTGCAACTCTCTCCGAAGTATATTGTGCGATCGTGCTTACAAGGGCCCAATATTCGGCAAAATCAAGGATCGTGTCTATCACTTCCAAGGGAAGACCCCTCCTCTGCAACAATATCTTCGTTTCCAGGACTTGGAGAGGAGTATAACCGCGGCCCAGCTCGAAAGGCCCATCCGGCTGGGGTTGCGACTGGCAGCGGTGGGGGAGGTTACCGTGTGAGCTAGTAGGCGTGTTGAACGAGGTAGGGGGTAGTGTGGAGGGAGAGTTTGTTAAGAGAGAAGCATTTAAATTAACACCGGCGGTTTCAAGGACACGGCTAAAGGTTTCTCCCATGATTGCGTGGGGATAGGAACAGGAGGGGTGGTGCTGGCATAGTACGAGTAGCGGGGGGCTGCATGGGGTTTTTCAAGATAGCGGTAAGTTAGCGGGGCGCATAGAATCCTCGGAACCAATGATCGCCACCTGCGATTCCCCCATTGCGCAACATATGACGCGCATAGAAAGTGACAGGTGAACCACCCTTTCAAAGTTTCACGGTTACCAGCAGTTTCTACTGTATGATACCGTACTTGTGCGTATAATTAAGGCTTGTTTTTGCTTGTCATCTGACACGCTAAACCATGTTGATGGGTACGGTGCCAGTAAACTGAGGCATTACTTAAGGCCAAGAGGTAGTCTACTCAATCCCACTGTAAATTGCCCAATTGTCCTTTCTTATCACTGCTATTTTAGGTTCACAAAAAATTATATTTATCACTTCAATCTCCCCCTCCGTTGCGAGCACCGGCAAAGCGAGCAGGAGGGGAGGCCCGATACTCTATTAAGGTTTAGCAATACAAGGCTAGAGATGAATAAACTTCCTCTCAATGAGAGAAGTTCGTTATGGCGAGGTTTCGGAAGAAATTCCTTATTGAGAAGCCCGTTTGTATGGAGGCAGGAGTGCAAATTCCTAAAGTGTTCGTTTGTAATAGCGAAGTTTCCTGTATAAAGAATCCCATTTTAGCGGGGTGTGACCGTGTACTTGACTGAAAAGGAAGTACAAGTCTTCCAACCCAAGTCACTTAAGAACTGCTCTCCTGCTCGCTTTGCTCGAGAAAGATTATAATGAGATTCACCCAGCACTGGTCTCTCCCTCTCTCCTCTCTACTACGTCCTAGCAACAGTCACCCCTCTACATCTTTCACTGGTCCAGTCAGATTCCCCTCCAGCACAGTATTTCGTCCCGCTAGCCACCGTACTAGTACTACCCACATTCAACAGAGAAACGTAGTTCGAGTTCCCATGAGCAACCACCGTATTAGCGAGCTTAACGAGAAGTGGACCGAACGTCTTCAGCAGCACGATGCTGTCTGGTCCAAACGCCTTCAGGAGCTTGATGCCATGTGGTCCAAACGCCTCCGGGAGGCTGACTCTCTGCATCTCAAATCCTCTCTAGAGGCTGATGCCATGTGGTCTAGACGCTTCCAGGAGGCTGATTCCCTGCGTCTCAAATCCTTAGCTGAGCTTGATGCCATCTGGTCTAAACGCCTCCGGGAGGCTGATTCTCTGCGTCTCAAATCCTCTGCGGAGCTTGAAACTATGCGATTTGACCGCTCTCAGAAGCAGTGGAAGGAAAATGAACGCTTGTTTCTGGAAAACCAAGACCTAAGTGTAGGATTTCCTTTGCTCCTTCTCCCTTTCTGTCTTCTAACCTTTTGGCAGGATCGGATTACCACTGAAGAAAAGAACTTAAGGCAGTTGAAGCAAATTTTGAATATTCACGGAGCCTTGCGTATGTTCAAACAGCGTATGTCTACTGAGTTGTCACTAACGCTCTACTTCAGGAAACATTGTTGACCAAGCTAAATCGGCAAAAATGATATCCCTAACTGCGGGGACACAAGAAGGATTGGATGAGCTGGAAAAACAGGAGGAATTCACATCGATTCTTGAGAAACAAGTGGAACTCCGTGGACTCACTGTCCAGAGGGTTATGGCTTCCTTCCACCGCCTCGACTCTGTGGTGTCAAAACTCCTGCGCTTTAATCCTAATTATGCGATCACAATTCCATATGCAGACTTTAGAGACGAGGAACGGGCTGCGCTCGCTATCCTATTTGAGCTTCAAGCGGAGTGGCCAAAGGCCATCTGGTGCAACGAGGAGGAGGCACCCGAGAAAGAGGATGAATGCCCGGACTATGGGTATGGCGATTACTCGGACTGACATTCCGCACCGAACAAAAATTCTGATGCTCTGACCCAGCCATGGCCGTATGCAATAGCAGTTACAAACGTCACTGCATCCCGAGTAGAGGATGCAGCTAATTGTATTTACATTCTACTATACATTACACGCATAAGAGGCTGCGAGAATATCTCAATTATCGAGTGATTGTACGTGATCATCCAACAAAGTGAGCCTTTCCAGGATTCGCTCGTTTTCCATCCAAAACCCTACCATATGATCTCAAATAATCGAACCAAGTGCTATGTAGTTGAAAATTACCTACTTTACAAAAGGGGGCGAAAACCACCGCAAAAAAAGAGTTGCTCAGGCCCCCCTGAGACAAAAAACAAAAACAAAAACAACTCCAGACTTTATGATTTAGCGCTTAATTCCATGCTCAGCACATACCCATAACTAACGAGGACATACATTATCTTGTAACCTACCAAGTCATTATACAAAAAGCAGCGCTTATGCCAGAAGTATTACGGAAGGAGCTTGAAAGAAATCAGAAAGCGAGGAATCAGAAAGGAGTTTTTTTTTTCTAACCCCCAGAAACCACCGCGAGACCTTCATATATCCTCCTTCTAACTTCAACGAAACTTGCCTTCCCATTCCGAGCTGCTCTCCGAAGCATGCCCCCTCCCCCATCTTCAATGATTACGCTCCCGACCCCGCCCTTTCGCACCACAACAACTCCATCTATCAATAGCGTTCCCTCGCCGCGGAACTCCGCCGTCAATCCGTCGTCGAGTAGCACTCGCCGCAGGTCCGCCAATCTAATATCGCCGACATGAATGGGTTGAGCAACACTCCTAGTTGAGGCAGCCAATGCAGGTGGCAATACGTCGAGGACGAGAGCACTCTTCTGTTCGACCTGTGATCCGCCTTCTTTAGACTCTGCCTCCGGGCTCTTGGAGAGTTTAACCTTCTTGCCGTTGCGGCTCTCTTCCTTCCTATCCTGCGCCTCAGTCACGCGACCGATCAGGTGCACGACTCCCAGTCCGCGCACGTTCTGCCACTTGAGGTTTCTGACGAGGTTGTCGCTGAGCTTGATTGCCCAGGCATTGGTATCCACACCCGCGTTGACCTTGTTGCCGATTTGAGGGAAGAAAACGTCGGTGTCTGTGCCACTTTCGCCTCGGCCAGATAGTGTGCCCCGCCCGCTGAGAAGTTTCCGGCAGTCGTTGGCCAGGCTCTTAGTCTCTTGTTCTCTACCGCCGACCAAGATCAACTTTCTCGGACTGATTAATGGAAGGAGCATTCGTAAAATCCGAGAATCATGTAATCCTGCGAAATCGATAAATGCTACCTTGAACCGCATTAGTATAGCGATCTTTGTGGAAGTAATCTTGCTAGGCACGGTCAACATGGACTCTTCGTCTTCAGCCTCATCCTCCTCAACTTCCCCTTCCTCTGCTTCCTCCTGCTCCCCATCGTCTGGCTCGTAGCTGTCATCCCCATCAGGCCTGTCTTTTGTTTTGCCTGTGCGCCGCTTTTTGCCTACGTCTCCAGTTTCCTTGCCCTTGCGAGCGCCTGGACCGCCCCTCTTGGCCTCGTTCTCATCCCATTTTCTCTTTTTCCCCATAACTCGCTCTTCCTTAACCCCTGTCGCATCGAGGAGATCCTCCTCGGCCCTTTCCTCAGCCCGCATATACTCGTCTGCTCTAACGACTTCGCCATACTCATCCACTCTCCTTCGCCGCATTACGAATGGAAACATCCTATTTCGCCCTTTAGCACCGCGTACATCGTAATCATATACACCTTTCCCCCTAAGTAAGATGTTGATTCCAATGTCCACCTTGCCTGCACCATATCCAGATGGGGTTGCGCCACCGAGCATTACAGTTGCCGCAGAAATTTTCTTGCTATTAGCAGTAGTGAGAGCCTTCCCTTGCCTCTCAGAATCTGAATCGTCATCGGAGGAAGATGAGGCGTCGTCATCATCTGGTTCTGCGCCAATGGAGGAGGGAAGGCCTGAATTGGAGAGAAGAGATTGGTGTTGTGAAGTCAATGCTTGTTGTGCTGCGAGATGCCGATTATACGCTTCAAGTTCCTGGCCTACTAGTGGTGTCCGATGAGAAATCTAAATTACTTGGATATTAGCGCTTGCTCCGTGACCAGATCGGGGAGGAATACATCTAGTTCGGCGTGTTGTCCATCGAGAGATACTTCTTGCCAGCCAGTCGCCTTTGCTTCTCCGCCACTGCTTGTGTTTTCCTTCCATTGTTGCCACAGGTTTCCAGCCCACCCTGGCTTACCGTCCGACCTTTCTGTCAAAACAACCAAATTTTTCTGATCGCTAGCAAGCCTCATCAAAGCCTCACGGCTGAAGCCCCACCCGAGACTAGAATCCGAAGCAATAATCACCTTCCCACGTTCATTTCCGTCGTTCAAAATCCTGTTAAGATGTCCTTGCGTGGAAACTAGATTTAAGTGCAGAAAGTCAAATGGACCAGCCTTATTTCCGTCGTTTCCCTTCCCTTCCGCATCATCTCTTTGTCGGTTTCCCCTTCGATCTCCACCCGCAATTGACTCAAATTCTCTAACCACCCCCTCGTCCATCCACTCCAACATGCTACCAACCACCTGACCTAACCGGCGCACTCTTCTTCCGGCAAGGAACAACCCAACTCCTTTGCCTTTTGCTCGTGAAGATAACTCCTGGTCTTTTCTCCAGGCGTGTTCAAGCAGATATACAAGCTCTAGCACTCGTCCAACAGAGTCTGTAGGGATCAGGACAGTGCCATTGTTCTCTAGCGCTGTCTTTTTTATAGCATCCAAGAGCATTTCATCTCTCTTTTTCCTCCCACCAGCCATGCTCACGACTTCTGAATTCCTTGCCGAGCAAATTAATGCTGTTGGCTTCCCCAAAGTTTCCAAAGAGACCCCACCGCCGGTCAGGAATCCCGCTCCTCGAAGACAGTTCTCGCGTGAGTGATTCCAATCCACAGCGTAGACAATCGATTCCTGCGCTTGCTGTATCTTCCATATTGTGCCTCCTAGGCTGTGCCCGGCCGAGTAGGCGGTAATCGTAATGCTCCCCAACTTCCCGGAAACCCTGGCAACGGCTGAATGCAGAGGTGTAGGCTGTGAGTATTTTAGCGTAACAATCTTTGTACAATACGAGTCGATTTCGGCAGACGTCGGGGGTAGCTTCAACGCGTCGGGATGTAGTTCCCCCGTCTCGGCGGGTGGCAGGAAGGCTGGTGTGCCAAAGCTGCTTGTCGGCACGGGAGGAGGGGCGGAATCTAGCAGGCGGGTGGATGCTAACGGTGTAGACAAGTAGATATCCTGTAATAATAGACGGCCAAGATTGGATACCGGAAATGTGCTGTAGATAGGGATGGAGGAGAAGTTCGGGATGTGTTTGCACGCGTGCGCATAAGCTCCCATGTGAGCAAGGGTAGGGTGAGTGAGAAGTATGAGGTCGATTGTAGGAGTATGTCTGCAAACCGAAATCTCATATCAGCGCAATCCCAGGCTGCAGAGAAGCCCCAGATCTAAGAGCGATTTTCTCTAATCCATTGAGGAGTTCGAGCGCGACCGACTAACCTCTCCAGTTCCGCCAGCATCTTCACATCGAAGCTCTCGTCCCAGCCAACATCGATCAAGACCTTAATTCCATTCTCGAGTTCGAGTAAAGATTGGCAAGCCTGAGAATCGGACTGAGCTCCCAGAAGGGGAGTAAAAAGAAACATTACCGAATTTATAATCGAGTAACCTTTGGAAGATCAGACAGGTACTTCTGTCATGCCGCGTAGTGTGTTCTTCTCGGGTTTGTGATAAGGCATCCCAGAGGAGCTGTAGGGGTGTTACCCTGCCTTTTATTTTGAGCCTCCCCCACCCCTTCCCTTAGCACCACCATTTCCTTTTCGCAAAAGTTATATTCTTTGCCATCATAACCCGCACCCCATAGAACACTCTCTGATCACAGCTTGCCACACCAGAATGATTCGCACATTGTATGTTACTCTATGTCACGCGAAGCGCTGTGAATTATTCAACGAAAGCTGATACTCCACAGAAAACCTCGGAATGCCCGCTCAAAGCGGGCTCTTGAAGCCCGCGAGCCCAAACTTGTCGAAAACCAAAAAAACACACTTTTTCTTTCGGGGACAAGTACCAGCGACCTAACACGATCCGCAATGACCGACATTGTACGCTCTCCACGTCCCCCATTGGCTTCCAAGACATACTAACCACGGCATTCACCCACCCAGCACTCCCTCAAAAAACCCAACGCAATAAAGTTCACAAAAAAGAACAGCATCCACCCATTCGAAGATGCAACACCTCTTGAATTCCTCTCCTCAAAAAACGACACTTCATTCCTAGTCTTTGCGTCGCATTCCAAGAAGCGCCCACACAACCTAACCTTTGCACGCACCTTTGATCACCGAATCCTGGACATGCTAGAACTCGGCATAGACGAGGGAACCTTCCGCCCGCTAACATTTTTCAAAACCCCAAAACCAGGAATTGGAATGAAACCGCTACTGTCCTTCTCCGGGGCAATCTTCGATTCGATGCCGAACTACCAGCTTTTCAAGAGTATGTTCCTGGACTTCTTCCGCGGGGAGGCGGTTGATTCTATTAATGTCGAGGGACTGCAATACATGATACACTTTTCCGCGCCCGAGTCTACAGAGAAGAATCCAACCCCCACCATTCATATGCGTACGCACTTGATCAAGACTTTGAAGAGCGGGCAGAAGTTTCCGAGGGTTGAGGTTGAAGAGATGGGGCCCAGGATGGATTTCAAGATCAGAAGAGTACAAGAGCCGGACGAAGCGATGATGAAGGAGGCGCTGAAGAAGCCGAGGGCTTTGGAGGTATATTCCCACCTCCGTTACCACTGCGCGCTCATGACGCTAACAGCTGGCAGGCTCGGTCCAAGAAGAACATCGAAACGGATATCATCGGTGACAAGATCGGTCGCATACACACCGGCAAGCAAGACTTTGGCAAGATGCAGTCGAGGAAGATGAAGGGATTGAAGCGAAGGCCTACCGATGACGCAGACGAGGAGATCACACTGGTTGACGAGGACGAAGATAATAGTGCAAAGAAGGCACGTCTTGCTTAATGTGTACACTATATAAATTTCCTTTATTATCAAAAAGTCTGTTTTTGGGTTCATGACGACGAGCTTCTATTTTGTCAGCCTGACGGGTGACTTCAGGTGATTGTGGCTTTTGCGGTCCAGTATGCTTCACGAGATAATACTCGGTGGCTTTGAACCGCTGTATTTCCAGCCTCGCTGTGGTCTGTGACACACAGCAGGCCAATCTACAATTCTTGTCAAATGCCTTCATTCCACTCATTTGCCTCTGAAAATCTGCATTGAGCAATAGCAGCCTATGAACAATAATTACGGGTTTCCATCCCAAATCGCGCAGCGCGCTATTACCAGCTAAAAAACCCCCAAACTCCTCAAAGCCAACGGTCGTCTTGATACCCCCAACCAACGTGGTTAACTATCTAGCACTAGAATACCCCCCCCCCCAATTTCCCCCCTATTTCAATTACATCTACCCAGGCGTATACCACCAATGCAAACCCTGTAATCATGTAATGCAAATGCACCTCGCAAAGAAAAGAAAGAAAGAAAAAAAAAGGAACAAAAACAGCGAGAATATCGAATACAACCGCCCAATTCCCCACAAAGCACGAATACGAATTAAAAAAAAAAAGCTCAACGGCTCCGCTTGCCCACGAGTCTCGCAGCTCCTCCCCGTTCGCCCACGAGTCTCACAACTCCTCCCAGCTCCTCCCCCTCGCTTTTGTTTCCCTAAATGACCCACCCGCCCTATGGAATAAACCTCATACTCTGCATCGAGCAGGGGGAGAGAGAACAAAAAGAAGGAAAAAGAAAGCAAAGGCTCTCCCCCACTTACAGGTCAAAAGGCCTCAAATGGCAGCTTCCCTGACCACCGTATACCGAACAAGGTGCGTATTCGTCATCATCGAGATAGCTCGAGTCCACGCCACCATAATAGTCATTAAAAAAGTCCGAGGTCCTGAACACGGGGTCCTGCGCCTTTTGTCCGCCAGCTACAGATAGCAAGGAGTGCGCGGAGCAATCCTCCCCCAAAGCCGCAGCGGCCTGCCGAGACTGCTCTTGCTGCATCTCGTTCATAATCTGGGACTGGATCATGCGAGCTTGTTCCTCCTGTTGCTGGCGCTGGCGGAGAAGCTGGCTGTGGGTTTCCAACGCCTGGTTGTACATGTCGCTATCGATAATTCCATGGGCAAGAGCTATTTCCAAATCGATTGTGGAGGTCTCTGAGCCCAGGTTTGAGCTCAAAAGGTACTGAATGTAGGACCGTTCCTGGTCTACATTTGAACTCGCGGCTGCTGACTCCTGGGATTTATCTACAAGAGGCTTTCCAAAAGCGGTTGGTTGGATGTAATGCTGCGAGACGGAGAAATTGATGCCGGTTGGTGACTCAGCAGGGGGGCTCGGTGAGAGCGCAGCTGGAGTATCATCCAAAAGAGAAAGGTTGCGGGAGAACAGGTTTGCGAGCTCATCCCCGCCCGCCCATGTTTGGTCTGGCTTTGTAGGGGGAGTCGCGGGAACCAAGTTCGAAGTTGCAGCGCACTATGATTAGTGTGTGTCAGCAAACAAGCCTTTAAAATCTAAAATTCGGGCGTTCGGAGGGTTGGTACTTGGGAACAGTAAGGGATTTCGTCATAGTCCATGCGAGGAAATTGGTCCACATTGTTGCAGTTCAAGCAGCGGACGGCGATGAATGTTAACATATTTTCCGGTTAATGGTCTGGTATGTTATGGGTGGATGGATAGGTTTAGATGCGTTACTATTCCTTCTAGGGGTCAAATGTAGGAAATTAGGACAAAAACTCTGGTGGTGCTTGTAACTTGCAGCGGCTGAGCATCTATTTCAAAGATCTAGACACAGGATAGTACATGAGAGCAAAGAAAGAAATAGAATACCAGAGTGAGAAAAAGCAATTTGTATTTATTTTTTCTTTTCAAGAATAGACTTTTCGGGTAATGGCGGGGTGAGGAAGTGGGTTCAATATGGAAGGTAAGCAGGTATGGTGGGGTCAGGATAGAGAGGGTGAGCTCCTTCGATTGCGGTAATTATATAGAAAATGGTCGACACCAGAAGTGGAAAAATACAGGGCGAGCAGGAGCTATCAGCAGAGGGATGGAAGGAGCAATGTTAAGTAGACGATGGCAAAGCACCGGAAAAGCAATAGAATGGCGAGGAGTGCGGTAATATACGGGTGGAGAGGTTTGGAAGGTGGAAGACGAAGAGGAGAGAAGGAGCAAGGGAGAGAGAGAGAAAGGGAGGGGGGAAAGACGATAGATATATACTGTTGAGGCAAGACGAATATACGGTACTCGCACAATAATAAAGGATGGAAGCGGTACTCGAGTACACGAATCCCACACCGTTTAAAGGCGGGGTGCTTTTAATGTGCTCACTTTGAGTCTCTCACCAACAGCAGAAACAAGGTTATACCCCACCGTCAGTCGAGGTAAGTCACGCCATCGAAATCTAATTCTGGGCCAATATGATACGAACATGACAGCAAAGGGCCCTTTTGCCAGCAATCGTCTTCCCTTGCATAATACCATACTCGAGTACAGTACAGTACTGCGCAGTGAGGTTATCCTCATCGCGACCGGCCCAAGGGAGCATACCGGTAGGTAGAGCAGAATTAGTTCCCCTGGCAGTACCAATATGGTGGAAGAGAGAGAGAGAGAGTGTGTGTGTGTGTGTGTGTGTGTGCGTGTGAAATTGATCGGCCATCCCCAAAACGTGTGACCGGGAAACACACCGTCAAATGGATAAGCGTGACAGCAGATGTGGCTCAGCATTTGCTGTGACTATATTTTGATACCGATACAGCGTAGAGGTCTGCGATCACGAGTTTGGGGTTGGATCAGCACCGAAACAGCTGGTGATGGTGAGCGACAAAGAAATGGTTCGGCACGCGCTTGGAACAGGAAATTGGATCGAAGACATCAGGATCAGGTTAAAGCTACGTCCGGACCAGTCCAGACACCAGTTCCCTCAGGCTTGCCAGCTGTTTCCTAGAAAATGGGTTTTGTAAAACAAATAGAAGAACGGACCGACACAAGAAAGTGCCGATGAGGATCGATTCTTTGCTTCAGCTCCCTGCTGTAATGGGCCTAATAGCTGAGTGGCGGGGGGAGGCGTGAGGAAACTCTTTTGCCTATCCTTTCGGGCGTGCCCCCGAATGAACGCTGGTGAGGGACTCGAGGAACTGCAGCAGAAATTTTACGTTAGACGTTTCAGGAGCGGTGGGTGTGCCAAGAGAAAAAGTGGCGATTGCCGGCTGGGAAGTAAAAAGTAAAGGAAGAGCAGAAGGCATCCTTTTTTCCACCCCGCCAGTACTCGAGTATATACCCTAACATCCCTATCGGAAGTTGAAGGTGAACATGAAAATTGTGATTTGATTAGACTTCACTCAATAAATACTAGAATTCTGTCATCTTTTCAAAATTCAAGGTACATGGGATATATATCAGCAGAGGCCTAATACCGGTATGTATCATAAAATTAGTACACGTACAGTACAGGCACTCGCAAGATTATTGCCCAACTTCCGACTGCTGCACAGCCATATGCCTGATATCCCCAGTGACCGCCTGAGACCGCCCCTCTTTTGCTTTGGCAGGACTTGAAGCGAGCCAAGTTGACAACCAAGAAAGGAGTTGATCTAAAAAACCGGTCAGGAAGTTTTCTGTTTTTACTATAATACAAGGCGCGGGATGGATTTTCCTTTATGGATAGAGGTTTTTCTCTTCATGACAGGGACCAATTTGCAACCCCAATTTGCCATTTCCTTGATGCTGTTGACATTCTATTGTTTATATTTGTTATATCAGGGGGATGTTTGAGTGAGCGTGATGTTGTTCAAGCATGTCTTGCACCAGTACTGTACTCGAGTGCTGGAGTACGGTACATTAATGGAGGTTGACCAGGACCGATTGGCCGTGACTCCAGTGTCAGGAACAAGCATTGTTCTCCCCGCTCCCCAATTCTTTTGAGGATTCACGGAGAGAGACAGCTTGGTCCATATTTCAATAAGTACCTGGGCCCCTCCGTGCGGTTTTACAGGACACCGGTATTGAAACTATAATATTATCACAAATCCAATGATTGTGCCTTGTGAAAAAATATCCTGCAGGATGTTGGGTGGAAGTGCAACATCTAGCTTGGGATGCAGTATTAAATTTGAATCCCAGCAAACAGGCAGCGGGATCTTATCGAGGCTAATCATATCTTATCTAAGATTTCTTGAGACAATTTCAACTTGCCGGACTGCAGATCGGGCAAGCAAGCGAAAGAGTGAACAATCACAATTGGCAACCAGCCAGCAAGCTCTCATCAACACCAAAATGAGCTCAACAGAAATCGACCCCCCAACTCCCAAACTCCTCATCAAACAGGGCGCTGAAGCACTAGTCTACAGCACAACCTACCTCCTTCCACACATCCCTGCCTTGCTAAAACACCGTCCGTCGAAGCGATACCGACACCCAACCCTCGATGCGCGCCTCACAAAACATCGCTGCCTTTCCGAATCCCGCCTCTTGATCCGTGCTCGCTCCCTCGGGATCCCGGTTCCGGCGGTGTATTTTGTCGATGAGAGTCGCGGGGAGATATTCATGGAGTGGGTTTCCGGGAGTTCTGTCCGGGAAGTGCTAGACGAGGCCCTTGCCCAGGAAGGTGGAGAAGTGGTGGTTGACCGGATGATTGTTAAAGTTGGCGCGGCGGTGGGGGCGCTGCATGCGGCCGATATTGTGCATGGGGATTTGACGACTAGTAATATTATGGTTCGGAATGGTGAGGGGGAAGAGGCTGTGGGATTTGGGGAGAGGGAGGTTGTGTTGATTGATTTTGGGCTTGGAGCTGTGTCTACGCAGGATGAGGATAAGGCTGTCGACTTGTATGTTCTCGAAAGGGCATTCACCAGTACGCATCCGAAGGCGGAGAGGTTGTTCCAGGACGTCCTCAAGTCCTACGAACGGAGCTACAAAGGGGCAAAGGTTGTCTTGCGGAGATTGCAAGATGTCAGGATGAGAGGGAGAAAGAGGAGTATGATCGGATGATATTCTAAATGCAACCCTAGAGTACAGAAATCTCGATCTCACTGCCGCCTCTAACATGAACCATGCGATAGAAATGTGATATTCGAAGGATTTTGGTTACCGCTTTTTGTTACACTTCTAGCTACCCAACCCCACTAGTTAGTCTTCATCCCAGTTAGGGTTTGGCCCAGGGGGCTTTGGCCCGCCGGCCTGCCTGGCAACAATGATTTGGTCTACTGCGAGGACTGTTCGGGCAGCCTCAGTTGCCAATTTGATGGCCGAGCCCTTGGCCACGAAGAGATCAAGGATACCACGTTCTTTAGCATCAAGAATCCCGGTGCCCTTCTCATCCTTTGATGCACAGTTAGTAAATAAGTTATTGCATCGACATATTTACGAAACCTACCTCAAGGTCCACGCCAGCAGTCCAAGAATCCCTCTTGTGGTGAGCAGCGTAGAGTTTACTCAAGACCTCAGTAGCATCAAGGCCGGCGCTCTCGGCTAGCGTACGAGGAATAACCTCAAATGCCTCACCATACTTCCGAATAGCATGCTGGAGGAGGCCGGGTGTCTTTTCCCCATGAGCAACTATCCTCTCAATCAACTGCATCTCTGTAGCCCCTGCACCAGGGACGAGACGGGGGTCTCGGGAGATGGCCTTCACAGCATTGACACCATCATCCACAGCTCTCTCAACATCATCCAAGTGATTCTGAGTAGCGCCTCGGATAACAATTGTCGCAGTCCTAGTTGTCTCATTTTCTATTCCCACGTTAGTAATTGTACACAGTTGGACATGTAGACTTCCGCACCTTGGCGGAAAACTGTTACTCGATCGCCACCAATCTCTTCAGTCTCTACAACATCAACCGTTCCCATCTCATCTGGCATGGGAGCACCTAATCGAGCCAACGGAGTGGCGCCTACAACCCGACACAGCCGTCTAAGCTCAAACTTGCTGAGAATCTTGATGACCAAGATACTGTAGCGGCTGAGATAATGCATAGCCAATTCCCCGACTGTTGATCCGGCAACTACCACCCTTATTCCTGAATCGTGGATTTCCTTAATGATAGTCTCCAACTGTGATTCTTCCCCTTTGGTGAAATCCAACATTTCTTTTGCATTGTGGAGCAGCACGGTCCCCTTGGTCTCCGTCTGAGAGATATCGATAGGGCAGGAGAATATAGCGACCTTAGCTTTCAAAGCCTTCTTGATTGTACCCTCTGGCTCCCGAGGGAAAACCATCCCCTTCACGACACGACTCTCAGGAAGTGATGAGCCCATAATCTTAACTACCCGGATGTTATCGACATTGAAATTGATCGGATTTTTAGGTAGAACGGCAAGAACAGCTTGAGCAACCAGTGGGGCGAGCAGGTCTTCGTTTCCATATTGTTTTGACGCGATAACGGTCTTGATAGCCTTGGTGAGCTCGGCCTCCGATTTGATATCCGCAATCTTATCAATAACAAGTTCTAACGAGAGGGTAATGTCAGTAAGTTACGCAAACGCTCACAAGCCCATAGAAAGCTAACCTTCTAAAGTCTTCAAGGCAAAGTCTTGGGCCTTCTCATATCCATTAACTATCTCCGACGGATGCAATCCAATTCTGATTAATCCTTCCGCCATCTTCATCAACTCCCCAGCAAGAACAATGACTAAATTCGTAGCATCACCCATCTACCGACCCAATCAGTTCCAACCCCAACAAAAAAGATGTAAACCAAGCTTCATACCTCTGCCTCTTGCTGTTGACTGGCCATAACAACCAGTTTGGCAGCAGGGTGCACAACCTCCAACTCCCGTAGAATCGTCGCGGCATCAGACGTAAGGATCATTTTCTGTAGATGGTTGATGACAATCTTATTCCGGCCATAGGGTCCGAGAGAAGTTTGTACAGTTGAAGCGATGGCCTGGCAGGCATCTATGTTCCTGATAACCGCTCCGTCCTCGCTCGCGTGCCTGTCCCACGAATGAACGCCGTAAGTAATTCCCTAGGAAAGAAAAAAGGTTGAGAATAGGGAGAAACAAACGATTGATAGCCTTGTTTAAAGAGCCCACTACCAGGGGCGGATGGGATTTGTAACGACATCGCTAATAGAATATAGTTGGTTGGGGAAAAGTATCGGGGGTGGGCCTTCCTTCGGTGGATGTGGGAGGTGCGGCGGGGTGAATATGTTGCTTGTCAAAAGAAAAAGTTAGTGCCTGAAAGATTTGTTAGTCATACGCCTCCCTTATCATCACAGTCTATCACTCATTTTGAGACCTTCTACCAACTGCTGGCGACTGGAACCTTTGGCTTCAGGACTTGGGAGAGTTCGTAAGAGAAGCCCGGCGAACGAAACTTCTTCGATCTAGCGCTTCGGAGACAGTAGCTAGTGGACAAGACCAAAGTTACGCTCTAGCTACTACTATACTACACTATCCCGCCCTGACAGTTTTTAACGAGAACTGGTTTTATACAGCACGAAAACTACATCATGAAACCGGTATGATAAAGAAAAAAGAGACCTAATCCAAACTTTTATATGAACAAACCATTTCCAAACCTCGCTACGCCATAGGACAGAGTCTAACGCCTGTGTGTCTTTCCCATACCACGCTTTCCCGAGAACTATTTTGAAAGTCAGTGAACTGCGAAATAGGTAAAAATGAAGTAAGAATTATAAAACATACTAGATGTTTAGGCAAGCTAGCGCTAACGTGTCTGTCACTCTCCCCCTGCCTAGCCATTCTGTTCATCCTCTTCTGCTGCAACTTGGCTAGTTTCTCAGCCTTGGTTCTGTTAGGCTCATCGGCAATACCATCTTCACGCCTGTTGATGCTCCTTGCCCGGCTCTTCGCACGCTCAATAGGTGTCATCTTGTTCTTGGCGCCGGAGCCCTCATCAAGGTCCATAGCATCTGTATCTTTTGCAGCACGTGCTGCCGCTCTCCCTCTTGATATTGATCTTGCCCTTGCAGCAATATTAGAAGAGTCCAGACCAAGTTTGTCAAGGTGTGCCTCCATGTCACTGAGTTTCTTCCCCTGGCCAGCGCTCCTGGGGATCACGGCACGGTTCTTGGTACTCTTTCTAGAGCGAGCGGCGTTACGGATAAGTGCTTGCTGCTCACGAATATAGTCGGCCTTCGTGCGGATCTCTGCCTCCTCTTCGTCCTCAATATCCTCAGGCTCGTCATAAAATCCACTTTCTTGGAGTTGCTCCTCCTCGGCCTCAAGTTCTGCAAGCTTTTGTTCGATATCAGGATCGATGAAATCGTAAACATTCTTGCCATCATAAATCTCGGGAATCTTGTCCATTTTCCAATCAGGGTTTTCCAGCAAGTAGTTTTCTGTCATCCTTAGTTAGTTACAGTTTTCATGCAGGATGAGTAAAAGGAATTTCTCACTCTTAAGATTGACGTTGTAGACACCAGCACCTCCCTCTTCAGCCTCGATATCCCTCTCCAACTTGCGCCTCTGAGGGTCTTCTTTGTCATACCTCTTCCTGTTAAGGACGGCATCAGGGATGAATGGCTGTAGACCCTCTCCGATTGGTCTAGAGACATGAATTCTGTTGAGGATATCCGTCACCTCCTTTCCTACAGCACTACTCATAACGTTCTTCAGCTTTTGTTCTACCCTCGACGCCAGTAGCCTCTCGCAGGCCTGATTCCTAACATCCATAACACCCTCCTCCGTATGGCAACTTAATTTCAACATTTCTACCTCTCCGGACTTGGTTATTGTCCCTAGTAGCTCTTGCCTAGCTGGGTCAAGGTCCTCAGGTTTCATGGCGTCAATTTTGTTGACCACAAGGAAAACGATCTTGTTCGCGAAGAGAGGCTTGATAGAATGGAAAAGTTGAACTTGGGCCTCGATAGTGTATCCACACTGTTCACTCAAATCGATGAAATATAAAACTACAGAGCGTAAGTGCGCGATAGCGGTAATTGACTGCATCTCAATTGTATTCATTTCTTCGAGGGGATGATCCAGAATACCAGGGGTATCGATGGCCTGAAATCGCAAGTACTTGTAATCGAAGTGGCCAACATAAAGTGACTTGGTTGTGAAGGCATATGGTTGAACATCGACGTCTGCCCTCGTGACAGACTTCAAAAATGAGGATTTCCCAACGTTTGGATAGCCGCAAATTAGAAGAGTTCGAGTGTTTGGGTCAATGGATGGTAGGCGGCCAAGATGTTGGCGAACTTGCTCAAGATACTCTAGAGAACCCTTCAATCGCTTGGTAATGGTAGCCATACGTCCTAACGCTGCGCGCTTGAGCTGTTTGCATTGGAACAAAGATTGGGCATATTTGATTAATCGAACATAGTCGCGAGCAATTTGTTCAATAAGATGTTTCGCAGTCGAGAGCTGACCAAGGGCAATTCGGAAATGGTCGGCGTCGTATAAGGTGTTCATGAGAGCACTGTCTGTAACATGGAGTCAGCTATCGGCTTACAATCGCCAAGTAGGGTAATGAAGGAGCGGGTAAACATACGAAACGGATGAATGTCCGCCAATCTTGGGAAAGATTCTAAAATCGCTCCGAGTTTTTCGGAGAAAGTCTGCTCAGTGAATTTCACCTTTCGCAGGTAGAAGGCTGGAACTAGTCAACTACAAGGTCAAACCCTGCCCGACGAAATAACAGACCTCTAATACGGCTGATTTTGAAACCAGCACGAATCTGTGTTGGGAGCCTCCTCTGGGTTCTGGACAACACAATGTCCAAGAACTCCTGAGAGGTTGGGACGGGGGCGATTGTTTTCCAAGTCTACAAGGGCGAAAAAAAGAATATCCAATCAGCAAAATTGATAATCAGGGAGGGGAATGCCGAAAAACGGATTTTTAGCGAAACTTACTAACTGCATGATTGCTGTGAGGTTCCTATAATTTCTGCGGCCTTTGAATTGGAGAAGATGAAGCCAGATGCCCGGCTCCCAGATGCTCGGCTCCGAATTCTATGATAGCAGGTTGGCAGTAAGAAGGAAAAGATTTTGTGCGAGATGTTTGTGGGGCGGCTGACTAACCATAGAAGCCGTCCTCATGCTTACGCAAATGCAAGGTGTTGCCGTCACGTGATACCCCACCTTGAGCCGCGCTGTTGTGTGTGTGTGTGGGATGTTTGCGTTGAGTCAGAAGGGTGATGGCTCAGGCGCTAGAGGTGTCGGAACCCTCATAGACTCAGAGGGCAAGGTGCCCACCGGTATTACAAATGCTGAGGGATAGGCCCAGTCATACCATGTCTATAAAAACCCGCTGGAAAGCATACACCCTTAGTACCAGCCCGTTCTTGGGACCAGCGTTGCTTCCGTCACTCACGATATTTCACTGCCCAAGAAGGAACGAACCACGACAAATAAACTAACCAACAGACGAACAAAGGAACGTTTCGAAGAGCAATGTCTTCTCCATCCTTCACGCCTGTCGAGCTGTTTGGCGGTGCGATTAGAGCTGCTGTACCGCAAGGCTTTAGAGACGCAGCGTAACCCCTCTCCCCCCCCAAACCGTCTCCAAATGTTAAGGCCATTAAATTTTCTAATATGAGTGGATGAATAAAAAATAGCGATTTTCGTCAAATCCCAGATACTCAGGAAGTCTACGTCTCTATGGAGGAAGGAATGGACATCAGTGTAGTAATCGATCTGAACCAACGAGTGCAAGCCCCCAGCGATCTGGAGGCCCTAGATATACACTTCCAAGACGTCGCCGACGACCAAGGTCGTTCCTTCGCTGTGGTGTCCAAGGAGACCATAACTCTTCCGAAAATGTACCCCCCTACCCCCTCCCCAATTCTAACCTCCGCCCGATAGAGGGAATTGAGAAAAATCATTCGTATGCACCTAGGGCGGACAAATCAACCTACATGATAACCGGAACAACCTCTTCCCGGCCCAGCGAGAACTCGGAATACTTCATCGGGATATTAATGACGCTGATACGACTACCGCAGCAAACGACTGACATAATAATCACCGTCAACGTCCCGTTTAACACCTCGGAGTTGGTCCAGGCGGAGAAGTACCTCGTGTCCCCGCGGGCAGGGGCTATAGGTGGGGGTGGGGAGAAGAGTCAAATGTTGAGGCTGGGTATGGCGGTTTTGGAGGGCGTGTTGCGCGAGTTTGAGGTTTTGGATTGGGGACTTTTCTTGGAGGATGTCCCGGCGGAAGGGGAGGGGGAACAGGGAGACGTGGAGATGGAGGGAGTGAGAGCTGCTTAAAGATATAGAAGCTGGTTGGCGTGGGGATAGGACTGGATAGGATTTTGGATTACGAATTGTATTTGGTGATGAGAACCCGCTGAGGCATTTAGGCCCAATGTTGGGATTTATAGTCGATTGAATGGATGTGTTTTCCTGGCATAGTTTAACGTGAAATCGCTCCCCCTCCCCAAGATTTCTTTTCCCCGGTACGAACGAGACCATCCACTCGTTCTTCACAAATAATCACTCGGGAGATATATCCCCCCAAAATATGAGGCGTGGCTCACAGGTCCATTTGGCCTTCCGAAATGAACGCTGAATTAAAGTATCCGGCATCCAATGCGATGCTCTTCCCCTCGAATGGGTCTCGTGAACTAACTATCTAGCATCTGGACAACTCGCGTATGTATGTTTGTAAATATGTAAACGAACAACACAATCCACAAAATACCCATACCACAGCATTTACTTTCCATGACAAACCCGACTGTCCGACACAACCCAGCATCACATTCGCGCCAACACTACCCGGGAGGGATTATTCCGAAGCACCAATCCGAGAAAAAGGAGAAAGGAGCAGTATTATTATTATTGTAGCGACTGAAGGGACTTACTAGGTGAGCTCGATTCTATGTGAGGTAAACAACCAGAAAACATTAAAATTAAAAAAAACATATAAATGGGTGTATGATAGACAAAAATGAGATTGTAAAGTCGCTGGTATAAATAGCTATCTAGATAGCTAGGCTGCCAGAATAAAAAAATAAAAAAAATAAATACCAACCTGCCATCCACCACTATGTCACCGAAGTTGTGCTGCTCACTACTCACCCTCTTTAATCCCTCCCTTTCTTAGCACACTGACTTTTACCCCCGGCATCCTCTTCCTCTTCCTCCCTCTTCCTCTTTCTATCAACCCACTCCTCCTCCACCTCCCCACCCCAAC
>QOVD01002317.1:0-11607 GCA_003521225.1 Tuber microsphaerosporum
GGGGGCGTGGGGGGACCGGGGCTGAAACCCTGGAGGCAATATCCCTAAGCGAGGACTGGGTATCTTTACCCAAAGCAGAGATGGCTGAACTGGTGGCGTCAGAGGCTTTTTGCATCTCGCTTAGTCTGCACTCAAGGAGGGAGTAGGAGTCAGAGAGCTCCTCCAGAGCGTCAGGAACGTTGAGGAGGGGGGAGATGGTCTTTTCGAGGGCATTGAAGCGCCCTGTGAGTGAGACGAGGCCTTGGGTGGCCGACGAGAGGAGGGAGATGAGAACGGCTTCGCCAGGTGTGAGGAAGGCCAGTTCTTCATCAGTGAGGTTGGGGATGGGGCCTGCTGCTTGTCCGATGAGAGCCTTTGTCTGTTTAACGAAGTCTGCGATGGCGAACAAGCCGTGGGCGGGAAGGGGGGTGGAGGCTCTCGAGGGAAGGCGAGAGGAGTGGGCAGAAGAGGGTTGGGAGGCCATTAGACCTGTGAAGCCTATGAGCAGGCACGAAATGTGTGGATGAGGGCGGGGCGCACCAGAAGCTAATGCTGTTGAGAAGACGTTCTGAAAGGTAGGGGGGGGGAAATAGCGGGGACGGAGCTTGACTTACTACTCTGCCAAATTACAGCCTTTATATCGGTGTTCCTCCCACAACCCTAACCCTGGTGACTCATACCCTGGAGTCACATGACCATATGACTCATAGCGAGTCATGTGCAAAATCCATCAGATAACTTCTGACAAGTCAACTGCGCAACATACCTAAACCAATTATAATCCAAATAACAAGTCATGTGCGCAACTTGCGTCATATGGGTGAAACCCATGACTCAAATTTGAGTCATGTGCGAAAATCATAAATCATATGACCAAAATCGTAAGTCATGTGCAAAGCATCAACTAATAACAATATTATGATAACAGCGCAAGTGTGAGTCATGTGAAACAAATAACAAGCCTATGACTCATAACCCTTAGTCATGTGAAATCCTATCCTTGCTTAGTCAGGTTTGTCACACCAAATCGCGCCTACTGCCTTGCTACGCCAATTTCCTTTCTCCAAACACTCCATAGGCTCTGCTTCAGACCCCTGCCTGCCTACATGTATCTCCTACCTGCAGTCTTCTTTCTATCATGCCCGGCGGCCCCTCCACGCCCACCCCCCATTCTTTGGCCCTGATCCTGCCATCACGTGCTGACTAGATTCACCTACTAGCCTCCCGATACTTCACGTTTATCCAAGTTCCTGGCATCAAGAAGTCGAACCCCGAAAAGCTTAAGGAGTCAGAATTCGGACTCCATGATGCCCCACTGTCTTCGTATTTGTCATGCTGGGAACCTTTATTTTCAGACCGACTGTGTCCATAGGCTTATCCCCACTACTTTTAGTTTACCAACCCATCCTCCGTGGCTTCTACCAGACAGTTTTCTCTCTATCCAGATCCAGGCGGGCTTGTCCGTTGAATCTATAGTTCTCTGTTTTTAATATTTTAGGTTTCTATTTCTATCTTCTGACTAAATATGTAAATAGAAAGTTTCAATAAATGTCATTATATGTCCACAGATCAATCCGGTGATTTACTAGCCTTTGCCCATCCCCATAAGGAACTACATGTGCCTGCCCATCCACGACTCCAATATCGAGTAACCTCATATCCCGACCATTCCGCTGCTTGCAGACTCGTATATGCCCACTTGACCCATCAAATCTGCCACCGTTCACTGGATCAACTACTTGAACAAATGCTAGCCGTCTTGTAACCCCCGTCCGTATATTTCTCACCTTAAAAAGCCCTATTAAGCATGCTACTGCAGGTCTGCGAAGTGTGCCATACCTATCTGGTCTGCTAGCCTGTATCCATATCAAATCATTTCTGGCAGGAGAGTTTCAGAATGACTTCACTCCTGTACAGAATGCACGATGAACACGGAAGATATTAGTTTCTTGGAAGTCTGCGATACGAATTTCGAGCTGCGTAAATTGCTCAGCTGGACAAAATTTCAGTTCGCTGGGGTCAACTGGCAGCTGCTGTTCAACAGTCACTGCCTGGCAGATGTAGTTAAACAATTCTGCAGCCTTGTCATCATAGGGAATCTCTAATTCACTGCAAAGCTCGAAAACTGTGCCAACATTGGGGGTTGGCCTTTTCAGGTCTGGCTGTGAAATCCGGTAGAGCAGGAAGGTCTCTATACCTATCATTGGACTAGAAGTGCTGACGTTGCCAGTTCCAACCGCATCGTCCACCATCTGTAATACATTTATTGTCAATAATCTCATTCCAATAGCGTCTTGCCTCCTGTATTGTGCCAAGATCTCTTGTGCTGCTTCATTTTTATTTAACCCGCGGTACCCTTCTTTGATCTGGTCCTTATGCCCCACCTTGCCAATATCTGTAGAATACATTAGAACAAACCCAAAACGTCACACATGCAGTACAAAGTGATTAAGATATTGCATCTTAATAAAATTGAAGTGGTTATCCCACTGTATCAATTCTGCCAATTGATTTGACCTCTCAATCCAGGCTTGAACCAGTGGCCGACGCTGTGTGGCTGCGGATCCAGTGCTGACCCTAGTTCTGTGCTCATTGGCAATCCATTCCCTCAATTCCTGGTCCTGACGTTCAGCCTGTGCGCGTAAAGCCTTAGTTATAAAGAACTCAAGAAATATGTCCTTTGTGTTGTGAAAGGTCCGCAGATACATTTCCATGTGACAGAGCCTCTCCGGCGTATGACTGTGCTACTGAGTCATCAGGGTGAAATTAATCTCTGAGCAGACACACTGTAATGGCCGCTTGAAAGTTAGTTGTTGAGAACTATCCAGATTTTGCAATGCGGACACAAATACGGCGGAAATACAGTAGCCAAGGTTGCGCATTTCCTTGCCTTGCCACTGTCTGACTTCTTGATAAGCCTTTTTTGGTGAAAAGAAACCAGGATAAGACGGCAATTCTTTCCAGATATCATTGAATGCCTACTGCCGTTTATGCTTTTTCTGGAATCCTTTTACTCATTTTATCAGATGCTTAAAAAGTCTGAGATAGATGTTGTATAAAAGCTCAGGTTTTTGAAGGTAAGTGGGCTTTACTCGGTAGAGTCCGAAGAATACATTGCGGTCCATTTTCACCTCAATTTGATGAAAATAGTCCGCGATATAGGTGGCTTGAGTTTGTTTGTAGTTACTTGTCTTTCGCACATAATAGGCCTAGTCCCATGGCTCGTATGTGTTTCGTGGATCCTGACCAAGTTCGGTAACCAGAACTTCACACTTTGGGCAGGAATTACTGGTGATTCCGTGCAGTGTGGTATGCTCAACGTGGTCGGCAATCCAGGCTGACAAGATTTGAAAACTTAGGAACACTTTTCCATTTGCACAGTCCATCATGGTGCCGTCTTCAGCAATTTCCTGCAATACGGCCAGAATAATATCAAAAACAGCCTGCAGAGCATCAGCATTCATCTGCTGCTGGATTTCATTGGCGCGGACTGATTCATGACTGAGCTTTGATACCACAGGCAGCAAAGCAAGTAGTAGGATTGGCATCTTTGTAGGGCTGTTTCGCGTCCAGGAAAGGATATTGTCAATCCTTACAAATACCAGCCACGCTTTCTTATCTCCCGAGATGTTTGTGAGATAAGTCTGGTCAGACATTCCGATAACAGGGAATACTGTCGAGCCTGCGGGAGTGCTTTCTATTATTAGATTTTAGTACTATACAGATAAGTGATCCCTGACTTATCATATCTGAATTTCCCACCACCAATCTGCAGTGTGCATCTCAGAGTATAATCCATCACCACTTGAATCATATTCACGTATCGGCGCATAAACCCTATCTTCTCTTTAAGTGACCTGCCGGATAAGATAGCGAACACAGGATACAATATTTTGATAGTAGAACATGGTTAAATGTTTCCCACCCTATAGGGTTGCCTCAGTCCATGACCAATATTCTCTGAATGGGTTCAGAGTTTGAAGTTGCTTTTTCAATGTGTAGGCGGACTGAAACGATCTGCGTTCTACACCACGCAAGCCTTTGCCAAAGTAATGGTTAATCCGTCTCTTCGGTACCTCGCTCCGTACAAACCACCTAACTAAATTGAAGTCCTGCTCGAAACAAAATGGGGCCCCTGGATCAGCGACCAGGGCCTGGTTAAGCTCCTCATATCTAGTAACATTGCGAATTGGGCTGCCGGAACCTCAGATCGTTTGCTGACTACCTGGAATAAACTTATCTGGCTGTAGGGAAAAGTCCTCCTAGTCTGAATCAGGCGCTATATCACCGCCTGTCTCTTGTTCCTTTCCTGAATCATAGCCTAGAATTTCTCGGTCAGACTTATAGTCAGAATATCCCCCACCCCCTGCAAATTGATTTGCGTCACTAGTGACAAGTTGGGTGACTCCTTTATCCTGTATAAAAGATGTTCAAGCAGATCAAGTTCCTGGCCCAGAGTCCGTGATATCGCTCTGGAAAAGACTAGTATCATGATGTATTGTCCGAACGTGTTTTTCAGAGGCAGTTGTGTGCTGATAACGCCAGCAATAATTGGGGCACTTGGTGGCCATCCTCCTTGTATTTGCCGTGTCTGTTCTGTTGCTGTTTCAAGGTGCTAATATCCGGTAGTGTATGGGCTGCGGAGCGGATTAATATTGTCTTGGAAACTGATGTCCGATGGCTTTCAAAATTCAAACACAAATGGCAGAGTCCAGGTGGTTGTCTGGGGGTTCAAGTAGTGGAGGTTTAAGCTTTTCAAGTTAGGTCTTCGGGCCATTCAGAACAAGGATCCTGGCGGACCCCTGCGGCTGTTCTGCGGCTCAAAAGTCTATTTCAAGCTTACATAACCTTCAAGAAGTAACATCATGTTCGTCCTAAACCCTTCCTTGTTTTTACAGCATACAAGTGTTTACCAGATGAAAGCCGTCCGAGGCCTGTATAAACAATGCCTTTTCTCCGTCCTTCCTTCCCTCTCTCCACCACTTCTCATCAAACGCAAACTCACCTGAACTCTCCTCACCCACTGTTTCTATCTACTTTCGGCCGGCAAGCCTCTACCACCAGTTCTCAATCGAGTATACCGAGAACTGTATTCATCTGTGTAGTATATTCTCTCTTCATTCTCTATCTATTTTGACCAAATGGGTAACCTGAATAATCCTAGCCACTGTATTTAGTCCGTGAAAGACTCATCTGACCCCCGACATATCGATCAACTCCCTCATGTTCTCATAAGTGTGTAGCATCTAGAGTCTATCATTATCCGTTGATCTTGTGTTATGCAGAATTTTGTTGTAAAACTCACCACTGCACATATAATCCGCCTGCCAAAGGCCGCGATAAACCCTCTGTCCCATCATGCCCGCATCAAAGAGAGGACTTACTCGCCCCAGAACGAAAGGCCATGAAGACGATGGGGACACAGCCTGATGCAAACACATCTGCCACTTCCTGGATCCCAGTACTACAAGTCCTGAGTTCAAAACTTGGTGGGACGCCATCAAGAGATGGATGGAGAAGAATTGCATCCATGGCTGGAAACTAGTCACCCCTGACCAGTGGGCAGCCATCCAAGCACATTCACTAACTGTTGAACCCCTGGCCAGCAATAGTAGAGCTTCCCTCTGGCAGCAAAACTCAAATGCTGGCCTGGGTTTCACTAAATGTCTTGATTTTCTGCTTAATGATATAGTGAGAAAGCATTCAAAAACATGGAGTCGCTTGGGTGTTACCGTTCCTGCAGCTGTCCCTGCTGCTCCTGTCATGGCTGCAAATAATCGTAAGATCTGTCCTTTGTTGTCCGTATTAATCTATAAGTTAATTTACTAATATGATATCATAGGTTTTGCCGGGCCACGTAGCATCCGGGTCTGGATAGACCGGCCATCTACTTATCGCAGAGGCAACTCACTCTCCCTCGGGCTGGAGCAGGTCCCATGGAAGACACATCCGGGTATGGTCTGGGTGGAGATAACCGAGCCCACTGTTGAGAGCTTGCATACGGCCCACGATACATGTTTTGCCCCTGGTAATGGCTATCATTACCTGGTTGGCGCCACCAGATATGGCAGCCTTTTGCTACTTGACTCTCCAGACGACCCCCTGCTACTATTTGAAATGCTGGTCCTGCAAGATGATACACAGACCCACATGTGGTGGGGACAATGTTCGCCATCCGAACAAATAGACATGCTTTTCGAAGGCATCGTACCAATGATCAAGAGCCCAGTACCCCGCCCCCTTTGGTCTATAGTTATACGGACCAGAATATTAGAGATGGCCCTGCCAATGGCCCCGGGGGGATGAGCAGAGATCTAAGCAGCAGGCTTCGCTGGAGTCTGACAGTGCTGATGACAATGATGGCCAGCCAGAATCCTCTGCCATGGCGGCAAGGCAGAGGGTGCGCTGTGTGACGATATCAACCCCTACAGCAAAGCAGGGGCCGTGCAGTCTGACGACATCAACACCTGCAGCAAAGCAGAGACCACGCCGTGTAGTGACACCAACCCCTACTTGGGCAAAGGCAGTATATCCTGGGCGAAACTGAGGTGGGTGAGACGGAGCTGAGGACTCTTCGCCAGATGTTGCTGAAATATTCGTCCGTTATCCGTCTCTAGATCAAGAGCCTGACTCGAAGGTGATACTAAGTGTTGCTCAAGGTATTCCTCATGCTGTCCCACTACCTGAAGGTTGAGTCCTGAGGTCTGGCAGACAAATATCAGGACTTGTGAGGTACCAGGCTGATAGAACAAAAGCACCAGTCAGGGCACCAATCAATTCCTCGACCAAGCGCAATCGGTCAACTATTACTGACGATGAGGACTCTGATCCCCCAGCAGACACTCGCGAACCGCCAAGAACGATAGTTCGCAGGAATAAAACACCACTCACAGGCCGGAACACAAAATCCGCTGCCGGTGATCCGGCTGTAGCATTGGTGCAAGAACGACTTTATAATGCTAGTTTGCTGGTTACCCCACGGCCGTCTGCGGGTACTTCCCATGTTTCCGCTAAAGATTTTGTGATAGTGTTAGGATGGTCCACTGAGCTGCTCCTGACCGATGCTTTAGGAGCGGAGACTGCCAGCCTCACGCCGTCTGCTAGCCCCCCCCAAGATACCGCCAAGGATATCATCGATGATTTAAGACATTCCACTGAGCGCCTCCTGATAGTTGCTTCAGGAGATCATGCTGCCTTGCCTGAGGCTCAGGCGGAATCAAGTATTGCCTGGTACGTTTTAAGAGCGGTTATCCAAGTCCAGTTCTTCTACAATTGAACCAAAAACTCTTGTGGGGAAGCTGTTCCCCTTGGCAACTTATCTTATCTAGCCGGCAATTCAGGTCAGCACTGACACAATATGTCTAACTCCTATGAATGTAGTGGCAGACCCGAATTGCCAAAGCAGACCTGATCTGGACAGCCCGGGCCCCACCCATAGTGTCAGAGCAAACGCTAGCCGTTTTTCTTTTTTCTTTTTCCTCTTTATTTTTCCTTTTCCGTTTTGCCTTTCCTTACCGCGGGCTTTCAGGTTCAGGGCATTTTTATTTACGATATGGCATCTTGATTCTGGTTTTTCAGTGTTCTATATTGTTTTTGTATGCTCATTCCTTTCTTTCATCATTCTGCCTGCTCCAGCCTGCCATTTTTTGTCCGCCCTGGTGTCCAAGGTCGTGGTGGCCTTTCGCTCCCTTGTCATGCTTTATTCCTTGTCGTGCTTCATCCCTTCCCTTGCTCCTTTGCCGGCTTTCATCTGCAATTACCCTTTTTGTCTGCGTTCTATGTCCGCGCTTCTAACATAATGCGCACTTAACTTCACCCTATACTCTCCTAGATTAGCGTTTCCGGCCCGGACCCGTATCCCTGCCCTATTCCATATAGTCCGCTTGGCAAATTTACTTGAATTAGATTTAGTCCTTGTATAATGATAGAAATGTTTAATTAGCCCTATGAGCGGTACCTCCAAGACTGCTCTGCCGCTTCTCATGAGCAGCAGTGGTGAGAAACGCGGTTCATATTCAAAATACCTGTATATAAGAAGACTTAAACCGAGTGAGAGGTTATGAACATGCAGGCTCCATAAGAACACGACCCGGCCTTTGCTGTCAGCTACAAAAAGTAACTCCCCCAAACCACCTTGATTGTCTGCTATTCCGCATTTCCTGACACAATCTACATTTGCTTACAATAACCATATATTGAATTCGACTTATCCTTATAATTAATATCTCAATGTCACAGCTACAACCTACATCAGTAAAATGTTGGAGGGGCGTACACGGAGGTCCTGAACGCTCCTGGTCTACTGTGATCTGCCCTGATCCACATTTCGGAAAATTTTACCGAAATAGTGGACCAAGGTGGACCAGCGGGCACCAGGGTGCACCACAGGGACCATAACCCCCCTTGATTGACCAGAAGGGCCGTATACATTTTGCTGATGTACTGTCGACATATCATGTCAAGCCCAGCGGAAGGACCAGAGGAAGAGGCAAAGGAGGGTCCCCAAAGGACGTATCCGGAAAAGGAAACCCCAAGAGCCTCTAGCTCATCGCCACTCCTTGCTCTCACAGACTAGCAATATGCTTTCGCGGCGTAGAACATCCGCATCGGGCCCGCAGCCAATTTCAAAGCTACTTTAGGTTGGACAAGCCACTCATCACCTGCTCGGATTGCAGGACCTGGCAGAGGACAGTATGGATCCACAAGGTGGAGAATATAACAACAATGGTTTGAGTGAGGAGAGCATGGAGGACTTAATTGGATCAGACGAGGAGGATGACCTAGGGGATTATTGGGCACAGAGACCCATAATGACAGAGTATGAGTTTGTTGAATCACAACCCTCTACGCTGGCTCTCTAAGCCACGCCTACTGACATACGAATTGGATTGCCTGGACGGATAACACCTGCTCCCCAAGTCAGCAGGGTCCATTTTATAGTTCGGGATACCAGCTCTTCTGGAGATCCCTCGCCCGCTGGATCAAATATTATCCCAACACCGGCAGGCCCCAGGCCCCTTCCGAGCCACAGTATGAGATAAACAGTCCCTCAGTTCGCAGTTGACCAGAAGCTGACGAAATATTGCTTTAGGGATTGAGCTCACAATTCAGAACAAGGCAAAGGAGCTAATGTGGGATTGGGTGCATTTTGTAAATCTATTCCGTGATCCAATCAGACTGACTGTCAAGGTTTATCGATCCTGGAGCAATGCCTGGCGTAAATTGGATTTGCTCGACCTTTCGGACGCTACCGCACACTCAAGTAATCAGGTAAGTCCCTAGAAATACTCTACCCATATGTAGTAAGCAGTACTGAATACAGAATCAGGAGGACTCTGGTGGGACAGATACGGGATAAGGACAGTTCCAGCAAATCTCAGTATCTGCATTGCGCAAGGAAGCTGGTGTTCATGCTCTACAAACTTGACACCGAGGACCTGGCAGCCTGTGCACGAAGGGTGCAATATTTTCTAAAGGAGCATCCCTTTAATTGTAGCCCTAATGGTTATGAGGTAACTTTTTCTACTTCATTTTTCCAGATGATTTCAGTCTACTGTGAATCTGAAGGAGTAAATAGGATTTTCAACTACAGTTTCTCACCTCAGATCCCGGATCTGATATTCTCACAGTTTTATAGCGGTAAGAAAAGGAGAGGCAGAATAGATCCGGAGTTTTTGGAGAAGATAAATGGCCCATTCCTATGTGTGACTATGGCCATATTATGCCATGCGTTGCGCTGCTCGCAAACTAGGGTCTTTACCGATGAGGGTAACTTCACATGTGCTAATTCGCGAGGTAAGCCGCTGGCATCCAGAGTCCGCTGAGGATATTTAGTGGAATGCTAAACACGATGGAAATGTAACAGGGCTTTTTAAACGTCAATTGGACACTTGGGAGAAGAGTAAGGGATTCCAGACTCGAATTATTGGGCGTATCAGGCAGACGTTAGAGGAAAGAATTGCTAAGGAGCGCAACAACCCTGTAGAGAGGACAACGGGATATTCAGACAATTCAGAGACATTAAGGCTGGAATTCGGGATGGATCCAAAAGAGGCAGACTCCCAATTTATACTTCATCTATCCGCCAGTTAGGGTATACGCAGTCAGGCAGACAAGCAGGCCCAGGTCTGGCCTGCCCAAGAGGGATATGGAGTATTACAGAGAGTGATAATAGAAATAATCAAACAGTGGATTCAAAATGTGAATGTGTCTGGGATTACTAGTAGAGGGTGACGGCGTAGTGACCCAAGAAAGCATTTGAATGAATCAGGCCGATACAGAGGAGAATAACTGAAAAACAAAGTTTGAGATACCCTAGGAAGACATGATATACACCTCCGGGGGCAGAGAGAGGCATCAGTGGCTAGTAATACAATGAGGGCCTGACAGGAGACTCTAGACAAAGAGCTATATTCTCATGGGGAAGGTGGAAGGCACTTCAGAGAAAGCAGAAGATGTGACGGCACAGATATATGTCGGGCGGAAGGTGAAAAGTACCAAAGGCTCTTGGCGGAACGTGAAATATATTAAAGGCTTCGGGCAGATCAGGCTAGGGATCGGAATCTGTCGGGCAGATCAAAGTAGCTGTCATGGGATTAGGTAAAGGGAAGAGGATAGATAAAGCTGTACGGCGTAGGGAATGGGAGCAGACTGCGGATGAATCTGCAACAAAAAGGGAAGAAAAGAGGGGGGAGCTGGATGGAGAAAGGCTGGGGGTGAGCAGGAATCCAAGGCGATCGGGAAGATGTAGAGTGCCAGGGAGTGGGCATCTTGGGCATAGGAAAGGAGAGCAGACTGTGGATGAATCCACAACACGAAGAGAAAAAAATGGAAGGGGAGCCGGATGGAGAAAGGCCGTGGGTGAGCAGGAATCCAAAGGAATTGGGGAGGTGTAGGGTGTTAGGCAGTGGACCTCTTGGGCGTCTGGAAGGGGAGCGGATTGCGGACGAATTCACAACAAAAGAGAAAAAAAAGGTAGGGGCTGGATGGAGAAAGGGCAGCTGTGAGTGGGAACCCAGAGGGATTGGGGAGATTTAAGGAGCAAAAGGAAGATGTAGGGTGCCAGGCTGTGGGTGTCTGAGGGCGTCAGGCGCGTCAGGATGAGGGAGGTTTGCGTCTGGTGCACGTGGAAGTGAAGAGTTAGCATCTGGACGAAATAAGTGCGGGATGGCCAATTCAGAATGTCGATTTGCATTGGCAGCGCCCAGTGTATTGGAGGCATCAGGCACACCAGGCGCAAAGTATAATTTTTGCTGATGTATACTTTATTGCCCAAGCCAATCTCTTAACAGTATACTCATCTTTTAGGGGGGCTCATTTTCTAGATCTTTATTTCTTTATGTTGACTGATGCCAAAGCTCTCTTGACTGTATCAAGAAAGGCATGAGGTGCAACATCATTGGCCAATTCTGATAAAGTCTGGCAACTTGCCTTCCTGGACTCTCTGACTAGGCGGTAGCAAGTTTTGGTAGTGATAATTCTTGGTCTTTGAGGTTTTGGGAGGGTCTTTGCATCACACCTCTTTTGGAAGCTAAAGTACTAGGACAAAACTTTTCGTCCGATTGGCGGCAACTGTGCAACACCTCAAAACACCCCACCTCAACGATCAACTACCCCACAACAACCATG
>QOVD01002318.1:0-17689 GCA_003521225.1 Tuber microsphaerosporum
GTTCTTAGAGTAGGTAGGTAGATATGGATGGATAGGTAATTTTCATAATATTATTATGGATTTTATAATACTGTAGAACGGAGATATATAATGTGAGTCCCGTAGGTGTACTGTACGAATCACGGGATATCACACATTGCATCACCGGTATTCCGCCCGGTTATCATACAAACAATAGTGTTATGATGAGGGGATGGCCATTTTTTAACTATCCGGAGTATGATTCATACTTGTATAACGGGACTGGGCTGTACACGGAACCTGGGGAAGTATGATAATATAATTCTAGATTAAATTTTTCAAGTATCGAGAATATCTAAGTGGACCGGATAGGTGAAATCAACTGATGGGGTTGATGCTAATAGTGGATAGGAAAAAAAAGAAAAAAGGATACAAAGCCGTCTAATGTCTCTCAGTGTATTATTAAATTCCAAGAACCAGGCTAGATGGCCGTCTGGTGGGGTTTTTTTCATCCCGTTTGCTATATCCTTTGTGCAATGTTGACATCTACTGAAAATATCAGGATATTCGAGCCCTATTTTATGTCAGAAAGCAATATATAATAATAATAATAATAATGGTATTATTATACATATATTAAGGAAGATATAAGATTAGAGTTCTCGAAGAGAGGAAAGGAATTGAAACAAGATCTTTTTGTGCTGGTGTATATATATCTAGAGGTAGAACAGCATGTAACAACCCAAACAAGGATACTTCACACCTTCCGTTCAACACATTCAGAAACTGAAAAAACTGAAAAAATCGACAGATTATTATAAAAAGGATTGTTGGCGCAATTTCTGACTATTTGGCGTGGGAAATGTCAAAGCTTGGCATTGTTTTCAACTTCAACTTTACAATACCAGCATTGCATGCCGAAGTAGCCAAGAACTAGGGTAACAACCATGGTTCTCTTGATATTCCCTCAGCCAGTTTAGATATAGAGTTCTAAAGGGCTGAAAAGTAGAATTCAGGGAATTATTTCACATGTAGATGAAGATTTGGTTTGGATTGCTGCTCTACTAGATCAGTGGTTGGAAGGTTGTGAATATGGTTGTTTTCAGCGGAAAACCTTGCGCTACAGGTGATTTTTGTCGTTAGCCTCGTACCTACAGATATTTCATATATTGCAACCCCAAGCTGCTCCCAAACCACCTATAGCCAAGCACACAAGCCAAGCAACACAGCGTGAGCCATTATTAAGCCCACCGACTTTTCATATATGAACCCGCCTATCCCTAAACAAAACAACCCTGGTATCTATGCTATCCTAAGTAGAAGAATTATGGGCGGACCCTCATCAAACCCGCCCACTAATACAGGCCCATCATTACTGAGCCTTCTTCCTCTTCTGGACCCCTTTGATCCGCTGACTCTCAGTAGCATACATGAATCCCCCGCTAAAAACGACCGCCGCGCCAATCATAACGCCCCAGTTCAAAGCGTTCCCAAATAACCAAATACTTAGGAGCAAGCTTACAAGCTTCCTTATGTTAAGAACGATCGTCACCGTCAGTGCGGAGGACCGGGAGGCGAGGACGTTGACGCCGCGGATGCAGAAGTAGTGTGTGGTTGCGTTGAGGAACAGGAAGAGCACTTGTCGGGGTATCTGAATCTGCAAGATTTGCAGGAACCGAGATGTCGGGAGGGGAAGCGGGGGCGATTTGAGAAGTTTGTTGTATTGGGTTTGAATGGAGGGGATGAAGGGGACGAAGAGGAATAACGAGAGAAAGTGCTTGGCCGTGTTAGTTCCCAAGAGTAGGCAGAGGACGGGGAGGCGGGGAAATCACAGAGTAGAATAGCCCCTCCCGGTAATGGTTTCCGTAACGGGTGTATGTCCCTTCAATGTACAATCCCATGAACGCTGAGATCACCTGCGCGACGAATAATATCGCAAGACCCGTTATGAACCTCGCCATGGATTCCTCGGTTTGTCCCTATGTAACCACTGTTGGCAGCAGTTTTCCAAACGGGAGTGTCTACTTACGACTCCTTTAGAATCACCCCATGCCGAGAGAACAATTCCCACAGTTAGTATCAATACGGAAAGAACCTGGACTTTACTGTATCTGCCCTCTCCCTCACTCCATCAGCACTCCAACTCCCAGCCCCTCGCACCAGTTCAGACATGTTAAATAATTACCGTTTTCCCCACAGCCATCCAACGACTAAAGTAGTCATACTCCCCCCACTCCTGAGAATAATATGCACTGGCACAGAAATGCTATACCCAAACGCATAATTATTCAATATGGACACGGAAAAGTACAACAATATTTGAATCAACCACCGATGGATGGGAATCTGATTCGGCTTCAACAAGGTTTTGGAGCTGGCGTCGAAATGGTAAATCAAGCCTTCGATCGCAACAAACAGGAATTGCGCGAACGTAAGAAGGTGACCCGTTTGCGGTTCCGCTCTTCACAAATCAGCACTCGCCCTAAACCCCACCACCCCGCCTCCTCCTTCCAGCCAGGAGTGCAGGGGAGAGCCGAGAAGGGGAAGGTTCACACACTTCACTATAGCTTCGAGCGCAAATACCTTTCATCGCGACTCTGTCTTAGCGATTGGTTCAACACACACAAACTACTGCCCAGGCCTCCTCCGCCCTGGCCCCCCTGCCTCTCCGCTCGGGCACCTCTACTCGCCCCCAGCACAGGGTGGCATTTTTTTTTGCAATCAAGAGAATCCTCGCTTACGTTCGAACAACACCCGCCAAATATCAGGCCGACCATAGCAGCAGTTTGAACCCACATGGGGATCGTAGCTTGTGCGATTGCGCTTATTGCGCCTCGAGTTGGGGGCGCTACGCCTTCTAGGTGCGGTCTCGCATCGATTTTGCTAATCTCGGCGGCGTCCTCCAAGGCACTTTTTCGGCGCTGAGCTCCCCGAGCCATTCTAGATCGTCGTCGTTGTCGTTGCTGTCGTTCGCTATTCTATTGTCGCTTTCGTGCTGTTTGTTAGAACCAACCCAGGTTGATATCGTGTCACTGTATAACGATAAATGTAGGAAAAAGCGGATTCTTTTCTAGAACTACCAGTATTATAACCCACAAAGCAATGATTTTGGAGAAAGAGAAGAGTATATAAAAAAAGAAAAAAAGAGAGAGGGAGAGACTTACCTTTAAAGAGAGCGTTTGATAGAGCGCAACAGTGAAGAGAGAAAAAATGTCAAGATGACGAGAGAGAAAAGACAGCTCAGCTGTTTTGTTCAATGGCAGGGATGCGCTGGACCGTCCCGGGCCAGGACCAAGTGGACCCGCACACCGGACCACTAATCCACTGCCCACAAGTACCTATTTTTTACTCCGGGGCCGGGGTACAAGTCTGGCATACAAAAGCCATTCGGCCGCTACCAGTCGCTATTGCCGTTGCTTCACATACTGGCATCCTTCCCCGCCACTACCGGTATTCCTCCTTCCTTCGAAAGGGATTCTCAGGACTCAGGAACCCGTTCCTGTTCGAATCCTTGGCCTCGCTTATCGTCCGCCCCTGGAAGAAAAAAAGCCACCTGCCAACTAAACGCTGGCCGAGGTTTCATCTTTCTTTTTCTCATCTTTCCCTTTCCTTTTTTGTCCAGGTACATAAAAAAAGTTCCGCCAATTCACGGAGAGGGTCGTTCGGGGATAATGGCTTCCGAGGGCTCCAGTGGTGGCAGTGGCAGTGGTGGCAGTGGAGCGAAAGCTGGAGCTGGAGGAGGTTCACTGAGAGTGCTGAATAGGGAGGAATTGGTTTACACTGGATGGTGAGTTGGTGGAAGCACGGTATGGTGGCATGAAGCTGGAATATCTTGGCAGACCCACCAGTATATTGACAACTGTTTGGTGGGTCAAATATGAGTGTAATAGTTATTGCGAAGAGAACATCTACTGTCTGGTTCGGGATAGGATATCCGACGACGACCAGAAGTACTTTACTGCAGCATTTATCTCAAACTCTATAAAAAGTAAATACTTCCGTCCCCTCCCAGCTTCACATGTCCTTCCTTCCCTACAGTGGTCCCCAAGGTATCGGAACGGACTGACTTGACAACCTCTACTATTATAGCTACACCATTATTCTACCAAAAGGCATGATGCAGTAGCCAACCAGCTACCAACACCCCTACAAGAAAGCACAATAATTGACAGGAGCCCTTAGGCATCAAAACACCCCCCTCTCCCAGTAACTTGGGACTATCACGTCCTTCTAATCCATCACCCTCCCTCCGCTCCCGCAACCATATACGACTTCGACACGACTCTCCCCTTCCCATGTCCTTTTGTCGAATACTACACTAAAACCCTCTATGGACCAACTTCATGGGAAGAGTATGAAGGGATAATAGATCCCTTGCAGGTACAAGCCTACATCGCGAACCGGCCAAGGTCCTTCAGACTAGTCGGCGCAAGCGAGTACTTGAGGACATTCGCTAGCACTAGAAAGCACATGATGGATCCGGAAGGGGCGGGGGGTAAGTGGTTGGCGGATCCGCCGATCTATCCACCTATCACGTGCGAACTGGGGGGTGATACGTTGGAGATGTTTTTGGACTTTGGAGTGCCGAATGGGAGTGGGTGGGGGAGGATTGTGGATGAAGAAGAGTTTTGGAATGAGTTTGCTAGCGAGGAGGACAAGATCGAAGTGGAGGAGAAGGAGGAGCGGGGAGACTAAGAAGGAAGTGAGAGTTCATTGCTAGCAGACTTTTTTTTCCCTCTTTTTGGCGTTTGGAATACTGTAGTTTAGCTTATATTGCTATCGATATTCTACTACAAGTACGGTGTCACTCTTCACCGGAGGCAACCGACCCTAGCCCTGACAGTTGCTATCGAGGGGCAGTGATCATTTCAGTTTGGTTGCCATTTTGGGTGCGTTGTGATCGCAGGAAACACTTTCACAACTTTTGAACTTAGATGCTTGATTGCGATGCTAGGTGTTGATGGTACTTCTATAACAAGGCTTTGCGGCATTAGTCTACAGTAATCCCCCAAACTAAAACTAACATGTCGAGTGATCCTACATGATTAAGTATTCTTACACTCACTGCCTAAAACTATTACACTAGCTAGAGGAGCAAACTCTCACTATATGAGGGGAAGGGGGGTAAAAAAAATATACAAGTAAGCCACACAACGCCCAAGAGAAGAAAAGTAAAAAGAAAACTTGTACTACTGAAACAAAAGCCCAACAACACAAGTAGCAGCATCGTACACTCCTTTCTCTTTGACTAGCGAATCAAATACTCCGCCGAGTTTCGAGAAACTATTCAATTCATCCGCCTCCTTCACTGCAAACCAGTCAATATCGGTTCTTTTTCTTAGTTAGGCTACAAGGGGAAGGAGAACTCACAATGATTAGGCAACCTAACATCCGCCGAAACCACACTCTCAGGCTCACCAGTGACGTCGAACTCTATACGCCATTCTAGAATCAACTCTATCTCACTTTCGCCCATGCTCGATTCGCTGCGCCGACTAGCTTTTCCGGTCCTGGCGCAGGAGTGGAAGCGCAGGAGTGATTCGCCCAAGTATGGGACTATCTCCCTTCTTGAGACCTTGCCTTTCTCTCTCTTGCTTATGGCGAGGGTTGGGAGAAGGTGCGGGAATGTAGCGCTGAGCTTGGCGAATGCACTTGCTCGGGTTTTGGCTATGAGTGTGTATGTTGATATCGCATGGAACACAGTGGGTATGTCACCTTCTTCGACGGCAGTGGCCAACACGGGGGTTAGTTCGCGGACAGACCAAGGTGAAATACGGTAGGTGATTTCTTGAACGGTGGCGGATTGGACGCTGAGGGATACAGTAAAGTATAATAGGCGGTTGGAGGCATAGCCAGATGCTGTGATTATTTGGCTTACGGGCGTGGATGGGATGATCTTGGAACTGTGCGTCGTGAAAGTGATGCTTGTGAAGGCTTTTAGCTGGGGAAGAGGATCGTCTGGCTCCATCGGCCTCGCTGAGGGGACTGGTTCATCTCTCTGCTCTGGCTCCGGGATTGAAACCACTTGAGAAGCATCATTCACAGCTAGTAATCGTTTCCTACAACTCCATCAGCAAGCCCGGGCAATCGTGAACACAAAAAACGCACACTAAAGCATCAGTATCCTGATCTAGGTCCTTTGCAGTCCGAGTCTCCCTCTCAACCCTCGCCTTCTCAATCCTAACCTCCTCCTCAAGCTCCATAATCTCCGCCTGCAAAACCTGCGCCCTTGCCATCATGATCCTCTCCAACCTTTCCTTCTCTACTCGCTGCTTTGTCTCAATCTCCGTCTCGGGCCGTTTCCTCTTACTCCTCTGCTGCTGCTGCTGCCGGGCCTGCGGCGCCCCCTTGCGCACTTTACTCTTCTCCATGACAAACACCGGCTCTGGTGAACTTACATCCTCCACGCCTCCTTCCTCCTCCTGCAGAACCCCTAAGTCACTCTTCCCGGGGGAATCCTCACTCGGGGGAGCACCAGATGCAAAAGGGTTCGAAAAGCTACTCCTACGTCTAGCAGGGCTAGATGACAATCGCGATCCGCCCGCGCGTCGAATACCCGCACCAACACTTTCGCTCCTAGCTCTTCCACCGAACATTCCCCCTACCCCCCCGCTACCACTGCCAAAATTTAGTCTCCCCGCCCTGTTGGTCTCGTCTTGCGAAGCGCTGATAAACCGCTTCTTTATAGGCTCCGCGTAGGGCGAGCGGCGGGCGTGCTGGGGGTTGCGTTTCGCTAAGGAGGATCTAGTGGGCGATCGGTATAACGCGCTGGAGTCATTTCGTACGGGGAGTTTTGATGGGCTGGCGGAGCGGTGAAAAGGTAAGGAGGGTGAATCGGAGAGCTTTGGACGTTTGGGCGGGGAAGCCATTGTCATGTTACGTTATTGGGATTAATACTAGCTGGTGTTGTTATTGCTGTTGGGTGTTAGTGATAGTAGTGATAGTGGGGGGGATTAAATGAATAAATAGTGCGAGTTGCGTTGCAGACCTGTTTTCCTTTGTTTTGGTTTGGCTTGGTTGGGCAATAGAACGTGTGGAGCCAATGAGTTATGCAGGGATTAGGCTATGTTACCCGGCTTTTAGCCCTCGCTGATAAGCAACCTGAGGAACTATCAACCTGAGTTCTCACCATCACAACCGCACCACCACGCTCTATACTAAATAGAATTCCCTTCGAAAATCACAGTAACCATGTCTCTTTGGAACGGCGATACAATAAAAGACGTCTCCGAATCCGTCGGAGTTGCCAATCTCAGTGAAGATGTCGCCAAAAACCTCGCAATGGACGTCGAATACCGCATCCACCAGGTCCTCCAGGAAGCACTCAAGTTCATGCACCACGCTAGAAGAACTACATTGGGGACTCAAGATATTAGTAATGCTCTTCGGGTCCTAGATGTTGAACCTTTATACGGTTATGAGTCTACCCGTCCGCTCCGCTTCGGGGAAGCGTCACTAGGACAGGCTCAACCGATCTTTTATGTCGAGGACGATGAGGTCGACTTCGAGAAGCTTATAAATGCACCGCTACCGAAAGTTCCGAGGGACGTTACTTTCACCGGTGGGTGGTGCTTCCCATTGCTATGGACTATAGTTCACATTACACCTTCCCCCTCTCACCGCTACTCATCCGAGCATCCGCTAACCACCCCTCTCCAGGCCACTGGCTCGCGATCGAAGGGGTCCAACCCGCCATCCCCCAGAACCCCACCCCTTCGGAAGCCGCTCGCCTCTCAGAAACGACTCCAAAGGGCGCCTCGAGCAATACAACCCTCTCCATCGCCTCAACCCTAAACCCCACAACCAACGAAACCGTCACCATAAAGCCCCTTGTGAAGCATGTCCTCTCAAAGGAGCTCCAACTCTACTTTGAGCGAATAAGCACCTCCATAACCGATGAATCCACAACAGACGCGGTCCGCAACGCCGCACTTGCCAGTTTGCGCAAGGACCCGGGGCTACACCAATTACTCCCCTACTTCGTCCAGTTCATCTCGGAGAAGACAACGCACGGCCTGCGTAGCCTGTTCACGCTAACACAGATGATGTCCCTGACTCACGCCTTGCTAGAGAACGACTCTTTCTTCATCGAACCATACGTATCCTCCCTGATCCCTCCGATCTTGACATGTCTCATCGGAAAACACCTCGGCTCTTCCTCTTCCGACCCCCACTCCCAGACACCGGCACACTACGCACTGAGAGACCTCTCCGCCTCCCTAATGAGGCTCGTCTGCAAACGCTTTGGCGACTCCTCGCACACGCTCAAACCGAGACTCACAAGAACTTGCCTGAAGCACTTCCTCGATCCAGCGAAGCCACTGCCTACGCACTATGGCAGCATCATCGGCCTCGCTGCGATAGGCGGCCGGGAGGCTGTCAGAGTGCTAATACTGCCTAACACAAAACTCTACGAGAAGGTCATCCGCTCGGAAATCGAGGATGAAGGGCCGAGGAAGAGCGAGGCGGAGATGTGTCTGAACGCCTTGGTAGGTGTTCTCAAACAGCTAGAAGAGGAGGAGGGGGAGGAAGGGGGAGGAGGAGGGAAAGGGAAGAATGGCATCGCACCGATCATGCCAGGCGCCAGCGCCGAAGAAGTTAAAGCACAGGTTATCGAAATCTTAGGAGAATTGGTCGGTGAGGAAGTGTGGAAACTCAGACGGGAGGCGTTAGTTAAAGCAGTTATTGAAGCTGGAGGAACGAAGATCTAGTTCATGAATAGCGCACCAAGATTCCTTTCCCTCCTTTCTTTTCTCCTTCCTTAACACTAAGATGCTCGTCCTTTTTCTATCTGACTCGAATTAACTAATGGCGGTGGTGGTGGTGGTGGTGGTGTTGGAGTTTCTTTCCCTTTCCCTTTCCCTTTCCCTTTTCCTTTTCTTCCTTCCTTTCTTTCCGGCGCTATATTGGGACTTGATATTTCTACTATGGCAACATGTATTTCTTATTTTATCGATTCATCCCAGACGGAGTGACTGATTATGTCAACTTACTTACCCAGAAGGAGACGGGAGCGGTGGAGCGGTGGAGAGGGGGTTTGTACTGTAGCTTAAGTTAGGCATGATATGATATGATGTGTAGACTTCAACTAGTTTCGGGGGGGAAAAATGTGGAGAATACTTTGTATGCTTACCGCACCCCACTATATACAACCTCCACTAACAGCGCGCATAAGGTTATTTCAACATTCCATAACACGGGGTATCACTCGGACACATTATATATAGTAATATTGAAAAGTGATATCCCTTATAGGCTGTTGCTAAACTGGCCAAAGATAAACGGCTATCGCGTCACCCAACCCTACAAAATACTAGTAAAGTATTCCAGAAGCTGCCAAATCACACTTCTCAACGCTCAACTCCAACCAAAGCAAATGTTTCATCCCACTATCCCAATTCACTCAACCCACGCCTAGAGGAAATACATTCTGCTGAAAAAAGAGGCTGAAAAAAACTAATGAGAAACGGCTAGACACCCCCCACCAGCCATTACTTCTCCCCCTTTTCCCTTTCAACTGGAAAATAGCGGTGGGTATTCCTCCCGAACCCTAGGTCGTCATTCTGGCCTCTGATACGGCATACTATTATTATCGAACCCGACATCATCAATCCTCTGGATTAAAGTATCGACGACGCTAATAAGGGCTTTCAGGATCCCGTCTCCTCCGCTTTTATCTGCAAGGACTTCTATATTCCAGGTGACTTCTTCACCCACTTCTAGGCTATAGTTTTCCACCAGACGCTTCTCAATCTCAACCGGGACAAGGGAGAATGAGTAGGACAGACGCTCGTCGGCGGCCATAGCAGGTCTGGGAACAATTGATTGACTGTTAGACAAGCATGAGTAGGGCTTTTCTTGGCTGGGGTGCTTACTTTCCAGTGGAGATTGCCTCATAGCGCCTTCCCGGGCCGTTCCGACGGTTAACTTGGAGATCCTGCAGTTCCGTGACAGCGAGGTCGATCTCATGGCCAAGACAGACTTTCTTATTCACTTGATATCTGAGCGTGTGGCGGTATTGGACTTTGTTGACAGTGATGCCAGTTCCCTTGACTTCGAAACTAACTGCAGGGAAGCTCTCTCCGCCACTATTAAAGCGTCAGCTGGGTCTGTACACTCCTAGGCTATAGGGGTAATAAGCACCGAATAGAAATACTCGCGAGAAATTCCACGAATCCTGGTGCCTCAAGGTCGAGAACCTTACAGCCCGCAAGTCTGATCCTAGCATCCCAGGCTCTACAGCACAGTTAGCCTAGCACAATACATCAGAGTGTGAAAGACGTAAATACCTAGTCGGATAGGCCCAGTAGACAGTTCCAAAGTCACTGACGTCATTGTAGCAGGTCACATCAAATGTCTGTGCGTCCATGACGAATATTCTGCAAAGGATTAGCTGAGTTCTTGCTGTCCTAAGATACACGTACCTGTTTTTGCTTCCCACATCGCAATGAAATTCATATGTGATCTTTTCTGATCTAAGATCTCCCGAAAACATGGCCTCAAACCTGCTAATCTTCAGATCAAGAACATGTTCGACATCGTGAGCTTCACGGGTAACCCTGCAAAATAGTAAGTATCGAGCGCCCCCAGAAAAAGGAACGGGTGAGCGCACACGCTAGTGAAATAAGTTTTAATCTCCTTAAGCCTTTCCACAGACGACCCCCAGTCACCCCATTCGATTCCACGTCTGTATACGGTTTTCGGAACCCCCGTAAGGACAATACGCCCCAAGCTTTGACAAGTCAGAACCCACATGAACCGAAACTCTTGACGAAACTCACCTTGCTTCAAACCTGACATGGCCTCTCCAACCACGGACGTGCGTGAAGCTGATTACAATATTAGCAACTGTAGACAGACAAGAAAGTGAGTCCACACCAAGATCCAAAAACCCTCTGTATTTTCTGAATATTGTATCTCGTCACCCTAGAAACGTCATGAGCATTCATACATACAACGATACATTCAAGAGCATACTTTTTACTATCATCCACCCCATCAGTAAGATCGGAACGACTCTCTCTGGCGCGTGCAGGAGCCTGCTGGTTCATTGTACGATGCAGAGTTTTTGTACCGGTCTCAGGAGCACCGGCATCGGCCTTCTTAGACCTTGGCTTTCTCACAGTACGAGTAGTTGGGACAACAACTGGAGGTGGCTTCTGTATCTCCGAGAAGGCCCCTTCAAAAGAGAAGACATGGTCCTGATTTCTTGTAGGCGCAAGTGTAGGTGAAAGGGTTGGCGACTCCAAGATGATCTCACTATCAAGAAGGCCACTATTATCTTTGATAATAGAACCAATGCTTTTCTCCTGCTCTACACTTCTCTTGACCCTGACAGTGCGTATGGTCTGTTTGACCGTCGGGGTGGCATTGGCACGCATCCCATGCGGCGGCGGCGGGGTACTAAAATGTGAGTCAAAACTAAGATGGGAATCACACAAATCAAGGGTGGGAGTCCCGTCGTCATCGCCACTATTCGACTTAGGTTCCATAAGAAGGCCACTGGTATGGCTAAGTGGTGGTGCTGATTGGTCGCCGGCATCTCCATCCCATACTCCCCTCGATTCAAGATAGCGCTCCCACCTGTGCTGCGGATCCGCTAAATAGGCAAACTCCTCCTGGAGTGAATGCGGTTCGATTTTGCAATTGAGAAACTTCTCCGCTTCCGGGGAATATTCCGCCATACGAATAAGGAACTTGTTGTCGGCTGGAATTTCAGCCCACTTTGAGCCATGGGGGTATAAAGTAGTTCTGTTCAGTTCACTCTGCTTTTCCAGAGAGACTAGACGGATCTCAAACTTCTTTTTGTCATCGGGGTTGATGAGGGTAACCTCAATTGACTCGAAGCCGCGACTCTGTTCCATATAATCAGCATTGTCGAACACACAAAAGAAACGATGTCTCATCTTACATAGCGTTCAAGGACCTTGCGGAGTTTCCTAAGAGCAAGCTTTATCGCTGCAGGACTCCCAGCGCCTATCTTAACCACCCTACTAGCCTGATCGGGGGAAAGGGTGCACCCAGTGACTTTCGAAATTTGCTCTATAAAATCGTACCCATCAACAGGGTGAAGTACGTGGCTGAAATCTAGTGCGGATATGCCTGGGTTCCAAATCCCGGTGTGCTTGTGCTCCGCAATAGACTTTGGTGAACTGGTCCTTAGGTCTCGGGAAGAAACCTATCAAATGATAAACAGACTGGTCCCTCTGGCAAGTATGGGTTGGGAGGGGGACTACTGGTGAAAGGAGATCATCATCGCCCTCATCACGATTATCGGACTCATCATCAGATATATCCTCCGTCCACTGCACGGCTCCGAGGTTAAGGTAGGAAAACGGTGATCTTTTGATCGGTGCTTCGACCTAATTTACTCTTAACATCCCCGTCTTAAATTCACTAGTATCCACAGGAGTTTTTTTTTCCTACCGTATCACCATATCGAATCGTAGTTATAGCATCTCTGGTACCAGCGCTAAGAACGTCCATGAAAGTCTTGAAGGCGCCATAGCAAGCTTCTTGATCTCCCCAGAGCACAAATAGCTAAAAGCAATCATCTTAGTTCACAAACATGATTTAAAAGAAAAACCAAGTGGTTTAAATAATCCTTACTTTCAACTTTGAATCAAAGAAGCAGTCGACCGGAATCAACTGCCTAGATTGTTTTTGCCTGTAACTCACTTTAGTAGGGACTCAACGCAAAGGGCGCCCTTAGCATACTTGTAAGTGCGAATCAACTTGTCAATAGCTACCGGAGTAAACTCAAAGACCTAAAGAAAGAGAGGAAAAAGGTCAGAAATCAGCCAATTAAAACAAGCAACAAACAAACCCCTGTAGGGCATCGTGTGTATTCACAGTCTTAATCTTGTAGGCAATGTAAGTTTCCTCAGGCATAGAATCAGATTCGTCACTACCGGTAGACATTGTGAGGATTGGTGGGGAAAAAAAGCCCTTGAAACGGCAATGGTTTTGGTAAGTGGGTATATAGGGCTCCACACACAACTAAAAGCTGAGGTGTGGTCTAGGAGAAGTGTTTGTACGATTTGGAAAAAAGTTTGGTTGGTTAGTGGGGTAGCTTGTTGGTGGGAAACAAGAGTGTGAGGGAGGTTTCCCGAGCTGGGAAGACGCGACTGATTAGGGCGCTACCGTACTGGTAACAAAGAGCCGCAATGAATTGGCTACGATACCGCAGATCAACAATAAGCGGTGGCTCCGCCACAAGCGGTCTTATCATAGAGAATCTCAGCACCACACGGCGTGATGCCTTGTATCCGTGCTTAGGTAGTGTTCAGTCCAGAATGTCTAGAAATGGTTCCCCAGCCATAGAGCTCTAGCTCGTCGGCATTATGATACTTGTAAAATTCCCTTAATAAATCCTGGATCGTCGGGGCAGTCTCAGAATCCCTATTGGAGGACTTTCCCGTAGGAATCTGGAAAAATCTAGAACTCGGATCAAGAATCTGGATCACAGGCCATTTCCCGTAGAAAAAAACGATTTTCCAAATTTCCAGATTATGATCATTGTGGAAAAATGAAACCACACATATGAAACCTGATAGATACAAGCAGGAAATTATCTTTCATAGGATCATGTCCTGTAGTGACTTGCCAGTTATCTACTTTGTGCATTGAAAACTGGGATCTAATGTATCAAGAACTGTAACCTTAGGGCTGGTTGGCCAATTGGGTAACTTATCATACAAGTTTCTAGATTTCTGAACCAGGGGGTGGTTTAGAATTTAGAAAATCCGGAATTTATAATAAAAGTTAATTTTCTAGATTTTAGCGTGAAAATATGCCAAGACCACTTCTAAATCCCCTTCCAGATTCCTACGAGAAGTCCTCCGGTTATCACAAACCCTAAACCAGACCCCAGCACCGCATACCGGTAATACCGCCAGGAATGTCCGTCAAATTACCTGTGGCGCAGCCGGTGACCGTAGGAAGTGGCGATGCGAATGAGCTGGGCAGGGGCGGGCGAATCAAAATGCGGTGGATGGGTCGCCATTGACGGGCTTATCGATAAGATAAGACTCCTCAGGTGTTAATCACAGAGCCGCTCTTCTTATATTTACGTCACATCATGCTGAGAAATGTCTAATTCGGGGGTTGCCAGTCTGAACAAAGCTTCAGCTGTGTGATACTGTACTCGAGTACTGGTACAGTACTGTTAGATAGATACACCAATGGACATGTGTCGTGGGTGTCGATCATGTATTTAAATCCACAATTTTCTCTTGTATCTTATCAACAACGGCGCCCCTCTCGGTGCCATACAGTTAGTGCCCCTCACAGTGCTAGTACTACCGGTATGGTACCATTACAAGTATTGAGCAACCACATTACCATCTAGTATTTATCAGGAGTACCAAAACACCTTACAGTAATATTCATACCGGTATCCCTTCAAAAGCCGAACCCCCTAGACACACTAAACATGCTCGAGTAGATGACAAGTATTGAATATTTACCCAAGGGCAAACCCCACTAACCACAGGAAGAGGCATAGCCTACATGGAGTAGAGGGAAATCTGAGTGAACAAAACAACAAAGAGGTAAAAATAAAAAAAAGTAAAACTCCGCCACCAAACAGCCTAAAGGACAAGAAAGAGGGGTATGGTAATGAGAGGTATTTAACACAGATACAAGAAATGGAGATGAGAGAGGAGAGAAAGAAAGAATAGCTTTTACAGAAGGGAACAGGGGCCTCAACGAAACACAAACCACCACTCTCGTTCTCCATCAAATCCATGCAGACTTCCGCCCATCCGAAATTAGGTACTCCACATTAAATACACAAAGAGCAGACCCAGACCCAAGGTGAAAGTTCATGAAAACAGCGGAAATGCTAAGGATACACAAAAAATTGACATTTCATGCGAACGTTAGAGCTATCAATAACGCTGTGAAGATGACAGTAATGACAAGAGGAAAACATTAGAACATCCCAGTCTTTAGGAATACCCTGTACACAATTCGCCCCTAGACAAAAAAAAAAAAAACCGTGTTTAGAAAAAGGGAAATCGACAGCATCTTGGCCTTATGAATACCTACAGTGGAGAGAAAGAAGCTAATCATGAATAGCTCATTCTAGAATACCTCAAAGGTGCAGGTGCACCGAGTGCAGGGGGGCCAACTCCTATAGCACCGTCATTTTCCTCTTTCAATCTTCGGAGCCCTCCGTCCGGAGCCTCACTCTCCCTTCCTCCCATAGTATTATATATCCTTACATCTCCAGGTGTTGAGCCTCTGCCTATATCAAGCCTCTGAGGGGCGGGTGGAGGACCCTGTTGGGAATCGGCATTGCTAGGGCGAGCATATAGGCTCATGTGCTGCTGGAGAGAAGTTGGAGGGGGAAGGGAATGTTGAGTACCCTGTGAAGAGTACAATTGAGACGTCCGTGGAGTTGGATGAGGTGTAGCACCCATTGAAGAGGTGCTAGGAGGATGCGTAGACGGACCTTCCATTTTGATAATATCACGTTGGAGCAAAGAAGATAGCGATACAGCTGATGGTTGATGTCCAGGATTATGGCCCTGAGCCGACGGACCACGGCGTGCAAGATAAGGGGCTTGGTCAAGTTGATTAGGCCCAGTATGTCTACGGTTGTGGTGGTGGTGATGATGTATGTGTACATGAGGATATCCGGGGGCTTGTTGGGTCGGCTGTGGCGCAGGTGATGGAGGAGAAGGCTGCATATGTGACCAGTTGATAGGTAACGGCCTCTCATAGAAGTCATCTAGTACTCTTTCGCGTAGACTACCGGGGGGAGGTACGGTTACACTTGCTCGTGCAGGTACACGTGTAGCGATCTGCAGAACTTCCATTAGCATCCAAACCAACGACAAATCCTTGCTTCTGAACGAAATAAAGAATTACAGCCAGAATCTCAATGCACCAATACTCACCCCCATAGATTCCAGGTCATCAACAATTTCTTCTTCAGACGCACCCACAACGTCGGGTGCTGCAGGAAACCCAATGTGTTTTGCGATTCCGCTCAAAAGCGCCACCTCCCAATTATATTGTTGCCGTTGCTTAATCCTGGTACTCTGGCGATCTGGTATCAGATAGGAGAATTCTACACAGTGACGCGTTACAATTAAATGCCCAACGAACATTTGGGTATTGCCGAAGACAAACCTGAAACCAAAGCATCACCAGCTCTTCTTTCCCTCTGGATTTGGTGCCGAAACTCGCTGCATTTCCCGAGCGCATCCTCCCGTAGTTGACGTACAGTTTGAAAATATTGAGAATGGACCTGTGCCCTACTGACTCGAGTTGCGATAGACAGAGACTCCATACCATATTTGTAGTGTGCGTCCGCCAACCGAACCTTCTCTTCTAATTTTTGATCGATACAAGTTTTCTGAGCCACGAATTCTGGATGGGTTCCGTCTTGCACCATCTTCATCTCCATATTAACCCTCTTCAACTTCTCTGAGTAAATTCTGGTTTGGCGTGTCAGTCGAGAATGTCGCGTGATACCCAAACGCAACGCTTACCTGTCCTTCAGTTGAGCAAAAACCCGCTCTATCTCGGCCAAATCCTCCATAGCCGCATTCTTTCTCTTCACGCGTTCTGCGTCTGTGACCCCATAAGAAAAGTCCTGCTGTAGCAAAGACTCAAAATCGCACTTACCTTCATCGTCTTCTCGTGTGGTATCGACATTGTCACAAGGCTCTTCGTCCAATGTAGCCGAAGCAGTGGCATCAGCAGCCTCGTCCACCTCCGTCTCCGCAACGGGTTCGGGATCCTGCTCGTCCCCGGCGTTCCCGGGCACCACTTCGTTTTTCGGAGGAACAACCTTCGCCGGCTTTGATGGCCTCACATCTTTCGAGTTGGCCGTTGCCGAATCCTGAACGGTTCCATTGGAAACGGTGTCGGCAGCAGCCTCCGTATTCGATCCTCTTCTGCTATTGGCACTAGTGCTTTCATTTTCCGACATTTCTTGATGAATTTGGATTTTTTTCTTGAAAGGAGGGGTAGATTGTCTACTCTTGGGCTCTTCCATGGGTCGCAGTGCTGGTGATCCATTTGTCTCTCTTTTTCGCTTCTTACTAGGGCTCGAAGTGGTGATGGGGGTAGCAGGTGTAGATTCACCAGGCCCGGTAACCTGATCCTCGTCCTGATCCCCCATTTCTTTTCTTACCGGCATCTCTATTGAGAAGGGTATAACCGTAGATGATGTACTTTTGTGTTGGACCAACCTCGGTCTTTGCTTCTGTGGTGAATTGTGTAATCGTTCAGTCTCGGCTTCTGAGTCTTCGCTGATATCGCTAAGGGATGAATCGGAGTCGCGGCCCGAAGCGTGACTTGTGTGTTTTCGCCTGCCTCCTGGTAGGGTCGATGAGGTAGATCCGTTGAGGGCTTCCAAGGCTCCGACGGTGACAGTCTCTATTTCCACGGTGGTTGTCGTGGAATCTGGTGCCATTCGATCCGCCAAAGCCGGCTCTCTCAACTCGTCCGTAGGGACCTCGGCGTCGCGATAGAGTCGTTCCCTAGTTGTGGGGCGAGAGGCTGAGCGGGAACGACCGTTGATCGAAGGGTAAATAGACGCAGCTGGCTCCGTGGAAGGAGGTAGTGAACTTGCTGAACGCGTTCGCTTTCCTGATCGCCGTCCCGCTGTATTAGGAGGGAAGAGAGACTTTGGTTAGATCCCTGAGAGGTTGGCCGGCTTGTAAGAAGAAGAGGGGAAAAAGGGAAAGCCTCTAGATGGGGGGGATGTGGG